>CABHPP010126985.1:51771-83408 GCA_902168425.1 Peromyscus attwateri
CACACACATACACACACGTGCACACACACATGCGCACACACGCACACACACGCGCGCACACACACGCATGCACACACGACGAACATCCCCTCTACTCATTAGACATATTAGGGAAAGACTTGGGAGTTAGGGAGAATAGTGTTTTATATACATGGAATGGATTTTTAAAAACTGACCTTACCCACCGTGTTATTCTGTCTTAAAAGCTATATTACTACTTGCCTCTCCATTTATTTTCATTATTTGAGACAAGGTCACACGTGGTCCAAGCTGGCCCTGAACTCACCTTGTAACTGAGATTGGCCTAGAACTCCAACCCGGCTTCCATCAGCATCCACACACATATGCATCTACATACATTTTTTCAAATCTTAAAAACATGTGGCTTTTAGAAGAAAAAAAAAATTGAGACAGGGTCTTATGTAGCCCGCATAGTCTTGAACTCTATATGTAGTCAAAGATGCCCTTAAACTCCTGATCCTCTTTGCTAGTCCCTGACTGCGGGACTACAGGCTTTTCCCCCACATTTGGTTTTCTGTGGTGTTGAGGGAATCTGGGACTTGCAGCGTGCTAGCTAGACAAGCATTCTACCAGCCCAAGAAGTTTTATTTATTGCAATGCTGGGGTGAGGGGTTGATCTCAGGCCCTCACACATGCTGAGCAAGTACTCTTCCAGCCTAGCTCCTTTTTTGCAAAGGAAGTATGGAATTTTCCGGAACAACAATCACGGCAGACAGATAGCATTGCTAAACACCCCTCGCTGGCTGTTTTTACCTTACTTGGGGCGGTGGAATTCCTACCACTATGCAATCCAACTGGACTCGGCTTCCTTCCGGGACTTCTCTGCTCCGTAACTTCTGTGTGAAGCGGGGAGGCTGCCCCAGAGGTTCTTCGTAGTACAGGGACGAAGGCGAAGACCCTGGGGTGCTGTCGCCAGCAGCAGCCTCGCCCGCAGCCAGCTCGGCTTCCCGCCTCTTGGCTTCCCGCTGCTCAATCGCGTGGTTCAGCTCGTTGTCCCTGCTGTCTGTGGGGATGGGGATGGGGACCGAGGCTCTTTCTCGCCTCTCTGTCAGATCTGAGAAGGTGGGGCTGTTTTCCTGCGGGACTTTGTTTTGGGATTCCGTTTTGCTCTTGTGGTTTTTGCAGGCCCGAGGTCTGATCCTCTTGGAGCTGTGAGCCTTGAAGAGGGAGGACAGCTCTTCGATGAAATCGGCCGCCTTGTTCAGGAAGACTTTCTTGGACTGGGTTTCAGAACTGTACTGTGGCCTCTTTGTCTCCGGGGGACTGTCCGTAGAGCGGGCAGGACCTCGAGGGCTGTCCTGGCAGAAGGCAGGCTCGAAGCTTGGTTTGGGCGAAAGCTTCTTGGTCTGGTCGGAAGACAGACGTTTCCGAGCTTGCGCTTCATCCACTCTCTCCAAGGGGTCGTGGTTGATGGCCAGCCTCGCCAGATTGACACTCTCGTCTAACTCTTCTTGGCTCAGGAAGGCGGAAAGATCCGGAAGGTCCTCTGGGCCCCCTCCTTCTGCAGCCCCAGAAGGACTGCCGAAGTGGAAAGGGTTGGAGGAGGAAGGCTCCGCTCGACTTCGCTCATTGTCCCCACGATGTCTGGTTTCAGCCAGATAGCTTTCTCTCAGAAGCTGAGAGATGGAAGTGGATGCTTCTATGCTGTCGTCTTGCATGCTGTAATAAAGTGATGGGTATAGAAAAAAAAAAATTCAGATCACCACCATGGAATAACAAGCCTGTATTTACTATAGCACAGACGTCAATTATGTAAGAAATGCTTAAATCACCCAATGTTGGCACTTTCATAAAAGCGAAAGACTTAACAATGACTCCTCATTGTAAAAAGGAAATGAAACTCAATTAAGTTTCTCTGAAATTAAAAATAAAATCCTGCCAGGTATGGTGGCAAATACCCTTAATCCCAGCACTTAGGAGGCAGAGGCAGGTGGATCTCTGTGAGTTCTGGGCCAGCCTCATCAACATAGTCAGTTCCAGGACAACCAGGGCTATATAGAGATACCCTGTCTCTAAAATCCAAAACAAACGAACAAAAAACACCTGGGGATTACTATTTCAGTACTTTCTTTACATTAAATTCAATTGTACAAGCTATGAGATAACCACAGCGATTTTATACAGTGTCAGGGCTGAGGGTGGAACTCCATGGGAGAACACTTCCCTAAAATGTGAAAAATCTAAGCCTAATTTATAAAATTTTATTTATTTATTTATTTATTTATTTATTTATTTATTTATTCATTGTTGTGTAAGGCATACATGGGTCATGGAGGTTCTTTCTTCCGCCATGTAGGTCTAGGGATCACACTCGAGCTTGGCTGCCAGTACCTCTACCCACCAAACCATCTCAACCAATCTACGCCTGATTTTGTTAACAGTTGCAATGGGCTTTTCGGTTATGATGTGTTTTCATATTCAAAACAGATCCATTCTGCATCCTTTCCTCATTCTTGCCAGTTTTGTTAACTTGATGATAATAGAACTATAGAAAAATAAAAGACATTGACAGCATGTTCTCCTTTAATTTACTGAAAAATGTAGTCTTGATATATACAGCTCGTGAAAAATAACAGATGTTTATGTTGTTGGACTAGAGTCAAGCTGTTTAAATTTAGTGTTGGTGCTGGGCTCAGTCTGTTCTTGAAGGCTAAGATAATCTGGCCTTCGTGCTGAGTCTAAGTTGTGGGGCTTTGTGTTTTGTTTGTTTGTTTGTTTTTTAGATTTAAAATGAAAAAAAAATCTGTATGTCTGTGCAAAGCATATACACAAGTGCCAGCGATCAATGAGACCGGAGGTGTCAGCTCCCAGTGTGGGTGCTGAGAATAAACCTGGGTCCTCTGCAAGAGCAGCGTGTGCTCTTAATGGCTCAGCCATCTCTCCTGCCCCAAGTCTAGGTTTTTAAGAGGATCTTAAATTAACGTTGGTTAAGAGAAGACATGAGAGGTAGCTGAATGCAGCACTTGGCAGGGGACTTCACATACCTGAATGCCAGTCTTAGTTTGTAAATTGTGAATATATGAATATATCACCTTTTGAAAATAAATATTTTGTTTCATTTTTGGAGACAGGGTTTCTATGTGTAACAGCCCTGGCTGTCCTGGAACTCACTCTGTAGACCAGGCTGGCCTCGAACTCACAGAGATCTGCCTGGCTCTGCCTCCCGAGAGCTGGGATTAAAGGTGTGTGCCACCACCGCCCGGCAATAATGAATATTTTTTAAAAATCATAAGAAAATAGTATGGGGCTGAAGAGTTGGCTCAATGGTTAAGAGAGCACTTGTTCTTTCAAAGGACCCGGGTTTGATCCCTAGCACCCACATGGATGCTCACCACTTCCGCAGGCACCAGGCATACACGTGGACACACACATACATGCAGGCAAAGCACTCATATGAATATAATTTAAAAATCTAAAAAAAAAAATTAAAAAGAAAGACAGACAGACAGAAAGGAAGGACAATAGCATAATGTGATTTGTACTGGTGATGTCACCCACGTGTTGATTCAGCCACTTACTAGAGGGGGAGCAAACTTGTAACTCACACACAGGCTGTTAATTCTCTCCTCTCCTGAACAGGTGCTCAGGGATGGCTAGAACCTTCCCATTGACCTTGACTTACTTAGCACCCCACTCTTTAGCTCCACCCACCCTCAGATATGGTGACTGAATGAAGACGATTTGCCATTCTTTGCTACTAGATATTGGCCTTGTCCTGGGAAGATGGGGAAGAAAATAATACCCTAACTCTCCGTTGTCCTTAAGATTCATGACAAAGCCTGTTTCAGTCCATCCGTCTCCTCTGCCTGACCTGGCAGCCATCTTCTGCCTGACACAGCAGCCCCTCACTTGCATCACACCCAAGGCTTCCTGGGAACTTCCCTGGCTCCCAAACTTCCACAGTGCTATCCCAAACTAACCTCTCAGTTGGCAAAGTCGGCCGTCACCTTGAGAGGGCAATTAGAGATAGCTGGGAAAGGATGGCTGGCAGTGAAATGTTTTTCACACCCTTGCCAGCAGAGCCTGGGATGGTTCTGACTGGAGTTGTTTATTTCAATGAAGTCTATTGTGCCTTCAAAGGTGGTGAATTTAAAATTCAGGGGTGCTGGATGAAACCATCACTTTAATCTAGAAAGATGACCATTACAGTATGGACGATAATATGAAAACTGGAACTATGTCCAGTAAGATTTAGTTAAGCAAATTATGATATGCTCATTTACTAGGATAGTTTCAAATTTTGTAGAACGATAATATGCAAAGTAGCACGTGAAAGCAAAACTAATATCTCAGCTGAAAATTTTCATTTGTGCGTGAACTCTGTGGAAGAACAGATGTATGAAATAAGGCTCAAAATGCTATTTGAAAGCTTATTTAACATGCTATCATCAGGAATTCATAAACCAATTGTCATAAACCCATTTGTTATCAACTACTTCTTTAGCCTAGTTTGAGTTTCTGAATCACTGAAGTGTGAGGGTGAAAAGTTAACGCTGCCTCAGAAAGCAAGATGCTTTTCCGTCTGAGGGCTGCTAGTGTTTACTACATCGTGATGTGACTTTGTCTTTAGCTCTGTGTGTTATGTTGGCTTAGATCTTGAGCCAACACAGAAGCGAGCAGTGACCTTAGAATTAGAGAGAGCTGAGTTCAAAGTATGGCTTCCTCTCTCAGCAGGCAACTGAGGCATTGAGTGACTTCTCTGGGTTTGTTTTCCTTATCTTTAATTCCACGCCATCTCTTTCTCTGGGAGATAGGAGCGACAACTCCAAGAAGGTGAAGCCCTTCACACGTGGCCTATGGCCGTGAGGATGCCACTGGCATTATTATTTTACAAAGAAATGGACATTTCTTTTTCTTTCTAAAACCTCACAAATATTAATGTTGACGACATTTCAGAAAGTTTATATATAGGGTGGAAGTGGAAAAAGAAGAATAGTCACTGATTTCTCTATCTAGTTTGTGTGTGTGTGTGTGTGTGTGTGTGTGTGTGTGTGTGTGTGTATAAAGAAGCCAACTGAGGGGCTGGAGAGATGGCTCAGTGGTTAAGAGCACTGACTGCTCTTCCAGAGGTCCTGAGTTCAATTCCCAGCAACCACATGGTGGCTCACAACCACTTGTAATGGGATCTAGTGCTCTCTTCTGGCCTGCAGGGACACATGCAAGCAGAATACTGTATACATAATAAATAAATAAACCTTTAAAAAAAAAAAAAAAGAAGCCAACTGAGATATGTGTGCTTGTTTTTATGTCTATGGTTATAAAAACTATTCCAGCCAGGCAGTGGTGGAGCACTCGGGAGGCAGAGGCAGGCAGATCTCTGTGAGTTCGAGGCCAGCCTGGTCTGCAGAGCTAGTCCAGGACAGGCTCCAAAGCTACAGAGAAACCCTGTCTCGATAAATAAATAAATAAATAAATAAATAAGTAAATAAGAATAAAAATAAAAACTATTCTGATAATAAAACTTCCAAGTATTCAAAAATATAGGATTTACATAGCAGCTTAATGTTTTATGCTCCAAGATGAGTGCTTGGCACTCAACAGCTGATGCTTCCTGCATGTATTGAGTTGAGAAAGTCTAACTTCTGGAAGCCTTCCTCTCAAGCTGTAAAAGAGGGAAGACAACAGTAGCCGCCTCTAGGCTGAAGTGATGGTGAAATGGTCTGGGCACTTGGCATTTAGCACACAGTCAATAGATGGTAGTTACTCCTGTCACGTAACATCCCCGGCCATTCGTGATGGAGAAAGAGTTGCACTGGTGAAATTACTTCCCTGGGAAGACACTGACAAGACATTGACCTCTAGACTCGTACTGACCCAGGATGTCTGCACTCTGCTGAGACAGAAGCTCAGGAGTGGGTTCTCCTTATTCAAAACACCGTCTGTATTCTCTCTGATGGCACCGCTCACAGTTCCCACCTCTCCTCGATCTCTTACTAGACAAAATTCTGCGTAGTTTGCAACTCTTAGCCAAGCCTTCACCATCCTGGGACCCCTTCCCTCTCTCCAACATGCCTGAAAACCTCATGGTCTTATCACCAAAGGCAGCACTTAAGGAAATGCATTGAATTTGTCTCTTTACTTTTTTTTCGTCGTCTCCTACATTGTTCCGTGTTCTCTCCACAGACCGAGAGCGGAAGGCAGTCGGCAAATATCCGCTGCATTATTTTGTTCACCAGAACTTCCTATTAGCTCTATGACTTATTTCTTTTTAATTTCAGGGTTAGGTAAAAAAGATACATCTAATAAGTATTAATTGAGCATCTTCTATGTGTCAGATGCCATTCCAGGTACTGAGGATTCGGTGGTCAATAAAAGACAGAGCTTCTGGTTTTATGGAACTGATTTCCTGGGGGTGATGATACCAACGCTAAGAACAAAAGATAAAGCAGGGTGTTGTGGTCCACCCTAAAGCAGGGAGGGTGGTCAAGAAGGGTAAGTTACTTTAGCTGGGAAGGACAAGAAAACCTATTCTGGAGACATCAGCACTCTGACCAACTGGGGAGACTATTCTTTACCAAGGAAGAAATGTCAAGGTCAGAAAGGATCCATGTTTGGTGTGTCGGGTCAAACCCTATGCACCCAGTGAGTGAAAAAGAAGAATGGAAGCCTTGAGGTTGGAAATGTACAAGGCCATAGACTGGGTGTGGTGGCTCATGCCTGTAATCCCAGCGCTTGGAAGGCTGAGGCAGGTGCATCACCATGGGTCCCAGGTCAGTCTGGACTACATAGTGAGTTCCAGGACAGCCTGAACTACAGAGTAAGACCCTGTCTCAAAAATAAATAAATAAATAATAAAAAATAAAGACAAGAAAAAGAAAAAGAAAGGAAGGAAGGAGGAAGAAAAAGGTAGAAGGTCAGATCATATTAGGCCTTGCAGGACATGGAGAGAACTTCAATTTTTTTTTTTAACCTTATGAATGGAGAAGATTAATAGGAATCAGTTGTGATGTGTTATGCAAGTGCCGGGGGTGTGGGCCAGTGAGTGATAGCAGCAGGAGGTGGTAAGGAATGACTGGATTTGAGCTCTCTTTTGAAAGCGGAGGCCAATGATTTGCTCATAGGTTGAGAATGAGAGACGAGAGAAAGACCAGGGTATTTATGACCTGGGCAACTGGGTAGCTGGCAGAATCAGGTTCGGGGAAAGGAGACCATGAGTGTTCTCTTAGACATTTCAACTGGGGTGTCCTGGGACATTTGGCCATATTCTCATGTTTGTCCCTTGTAAATTGAAATGTAGCTTTATGCCACTTTCAAAATAAGAGGAGTAATTGCTCTTGAGAGGACATTATGGGATTTGTGAACTGGACCATGCTGGAAATGAAGCATCCCCATCAGGCCTCTGGATAGACTTGGCTATTGTCCTAAGTCAGAGTGGCCACACAGAGAACTTACTCAGCTGAATTTCTTTGTGTTTTCTTTCCTCTATGACTTTTCCTGAGGAGAATTTGCCCTGAGAACTTGTTTGCTTCAAAAAAACAAAACTAAATGCTAATGCCTTGAGTGCTCTCTCTCTCTCCCTCTCTCTCTCTCTCTCTCTCTCTCTCTCTCTCTCTCTCTCTCTCTCTCTTTCTCTTTCTGTTTGTCTCTGTCTCTGTCTCTCTTTCTCCATTGGCACAGGGTCTCACTGTGTAATCCTAGCTGACCTGGAATTCACTATGTAGACCAGGGTGGACTCAAACTCATAAAGACCCACCTTCGTCCTGGAGTGCTGGGATTAAAGGTGTATGCTACTCTGCTTGCTTCCTTCCTCCCTCTGGTGCTTGGGGTTGAACCCTGGACTTCTGGCATGCTGGGCAAGTGTCTATTGCTAAGCTCTATCCCCAGCCGATGGGACATATTTCTTGACTCATTATAACTCAGTGCTATCCTTCTTCGGGTTCTAAAAAGACCCTGTTGTTGGAAAGATCATACACTATAAATTGATCTTTCATTTGTAAGGTGACTATTTATGTTGGGACTTTGGGGATTTAGTTCAGTGGTAGTGCATTTGTCTCCTATACAGGAGGCCCTGGGCTGGATCTCCTGCATCACACAAACAAACAAACAAACTGTGGTATTGCCCAGAGAACTGGCAAAGCCCAACATCAAACAACTCAAATTTAAACGTAAGTGCTAGAATTTTCTGGCCATGAAATATCAATAATTGTTTATTACTTCATTATTATTTTTGGTGCTAGGGACTGAACTTAGAGCCTTGCACATGCTAGACAAGTCAAGTATCATTATAATATATTTAATTGAAAAAAAACAAAAAAACAACCACAGAGGTTGGAGGTGAGGAGAGGTTGCTCAAGAGACCAGCATCTCAATTAGACAGAAGAGATATGTTCTGAAGATTCTCTGTGCAGTATGGTAACTACAACCAATACAACAGTGTATGTCAAAGTATAAGCATGTGAGGCATATTAATTAGCTTGACTTAATCACTGTACTATATATATATATATATATATATATATATAAAGCAAAACATTATGTTATTACCATCAACAAGCACAACTTTTGCCAATTAACCTTAGTAAAGCTGTAAAACAGGAAACCTCTTTTATACACAGCTCTTTAAACACTGCTGGACACTCACTGCAGTGTGGGGAACACACTCATAAAACCACAACAAAAACAAAGCAAACTCATAAAACCCAAGTCTAGTTTCTAGGACGACACAAAAACAGCCTAATATTTAATAGCTGTTGATGAAGGATGCTGGGACAGGAAAAGTTAGTCATGTTTAAGCAACTTACCTTCAACTGCAGCCACACACACACACACACACACATCCCATGCTTACTGCCTAGGCTTTAAAAATAGAGTGTTGTGCACATTTAAGATAATTATTTTCTGCCAATATGAAATGCCTAGGCCTAGTCATTACATTTTCATTAGGGAACAACAAGACAGTGTTCTCTTTGGGACTTTGTTTGTGTCTTTGTGACAGGTTCTTTTGTGGCTCACGCTACTCTCAAATTAGACTTGTAGTTGAGAGTAACCTTGAAATTGTGATCCTCCTGCCTCTACCTCTTGAGTGCCGCTTTTTAAAAAAATTACATTTTCGCCGGGCGGCGGTGGCACATGCCTTTGATCCCAGCACTCGGGAGGCAGAGCCAGGTGGATCTCTGTGAGTTCGAGGCCAGCCTGGACTACAGAGTGAGTTCTAGGTAAGGCTCCAAAGCTGTTCAGAGAAACCCTGTCTCAAAAAGCCAATAAATACATACATAAATAAAAATAAAATAAAATTACATTTTCTTCATTGAGAGAGAAAGGGAGAGAGAACATGAGTGCATGCACATGTATACCATTGTTTATATGTGGAGGTCAGAGGGCAACCTGTGGGCGTCGGCACTCTCCTACCATGTAGGTCTCAGGAATTGAACTCAGGCCATTAGGCTTGGCAGCAGACACCTTTACCTATTAAACCATCTCACTGGCCCCACTTTTTTTTTTTTTTTCTCTTAAGACAGAATTTCCCTATGTAGCTCAGTCTAGCCTCTCTCAATCCTCCTGCCTTAGCTCTCTGAGGGTTGAGATTACAGATGGAATTTCCCAGAATTACCCAGCATAAGGAATTCTTTGGGAGAAACCCTTGCTTGGAGAACTGTGTTAAGAGCACCTTTTAAACATTGGGCTGCAAGTGAGACGGACTTTGTGCACCATTACAATGCCTGTCCCGCAATACTGCATTGATCATCTTGACCTTTGTGTTATTTCTAGTCTATTTGTAACGTGAATGGCATTGGTAATTTAACGTATTAGTATAGACAGACGTGGGGATGAGATATGGGAAAGGGCCAAAGGTCCGGAAATAATATGACTCATTCTCTTAAAGAACTTCTAGTCTGGAGGAAGAAAAACAGTAGACAAAGATAAATCCAGACAACAGACGCAGTAAGAGAATATGTTGGGGGTGAACCCCGAGGCACACACATGTAATCTCAGCACCTAGAAGGCTGAGGGGGGAGGGTTGTGAGTTTGAGACCAGCCTGGGCTACACAGCAAGATCCTGGGTTTTTAAAAGTTGTTTGTTTGTTTAAAGATAAAAAGAATGTGTTGGGATAGAGGCAAAGCTGAGACCACGCACAGGAGAATTAGTGAAAGTCTCTTACTTAGACGGCTCCCTGAAGGCCGGAGTCTGACAGTGAGAGGACCTTTGAGAACACAGGGCAAGGCCAGGCTGGCCATTCTCTCAGTACTTTCATAAAATTGATAAAGGCCAGTAAGTCGGAAAGAAAGATTTCACTGATGTTCAAGGAAGGGAGATTGGCTTTACAATACAGCATGTGTGTTTTGTACACAGAAGCGGACCAATGAGAGACTGTAAGAGATTAATGTAAGAGATACTGGTGCCAGAGCCCAGTTACTACTGAATCTGAAACACAGCAAATAATTGATAATCAGAAAATCCCGGGGGCCTGTCAAAAGGCCAATGGAAGGGATCTATGGTTAGAAAGGTATTTGCAGGCTAAAGTAGCTTCATGGTACACCATCTAACTAGTATATACAGTCGCTGAGTTTTAGCCTCAGCATGAGGGACAGGGGGAGAGAGAGAGAGAGAGAGAGAGAGAGAGAGAGAGAGAGAGAGAGAGAGAGAAAGAGAGAGAGAATATGTAGAGTATGGAGAGGTTGATGGTAGTCCCAGTGACAAGTATGGAAGTTGTCTGAAGCACAGAGCTAGAATATAGAGAACTGATCCTCAACCTTCCTAATGCTGCAACCCTTTAATACAGTTCCTCATGTTGTAGTGACCCCAACCATAAAGTTATTTTCATTTCTACTTCATAACTGTCATTTTGCTAGTGTCTTGAATCATAATGTAAACACATGTGCTTTCTGATGGTCTTAGGCGACCCCTGTGAAAGGGTCGTTTGACCCCCAAAGGAGCCATAACCAACAGGTTAAGAACCACTGATATAGAAAATCATAAAAGTAAATTTTCTGTCAATCCTTATAAACTGAAACTTTCTTTTTTTTTTAATTAAGAAAAGTAAGGCGAAAAAGGACCCCCTTATGTCCTTCAACCTCTGTTTCTTTCAGTTCTTTGTACCTCAGATAATTAAGACTTTGAAAAAAGGTAAGTTCCCTAACTAAACTGGCACAGCATGTTTACCAGGTTGGGAGGTAAGTGCCCCAGGTGAGTTTGCAGTCTCAAGATCGCGTCCTAGATGAAGTGGGGTCTGGAGGCTCTGTTGAGAAGGGGGTGCAGTGAGGCTCCAGGGGAAGGCGATGAGCCAGGCCGCCTGTGCAGAGCTTACCAAGGTGACTCGTTCTGTGTGAGCCCTGGGAATTCTCTAGTGTCCACAGGTATAGTCACACTAACATTCGCTGGCACCAAAAATATTTATCTATCCAAAGTATGCCCTTGAACCAAAAAGCTGGCCTAGCAGCCAAGGGCACTTGTTGCGCCAGGCATGGTGGCACACACCTTTAATCCCAGCACTCAGGAGGCAGAGGCAGGCGGATCTCTGTGAGTTCGAGGCCAACCTGGGCTACAGAGTGAGTTCTAGGACAGCCAGGGCTGGTACACAGATAAACCCTGTGTCGAGAAAAAAAACAAAAAATAAAAATCAAGAGCCCTTGTTGCTCTTGCAGTGGACCCAGGTTTAAGCTCCAGTTCCAGGGGCTCCAATGCTGTCTACTGACCTTCTGACCATGTGGCACACATACATAGGCAGATTGTTCCCTTGAAGCAAATGTGTGACATTCTAGAAAGTTTTGAAAGCGTCCTGTGGGCAATCATAGAAACTCATGAAAACATGCCTGTAGTGCCTCAGTTTTTAGTCTCCAAGCAAAGGGAAAAGGCTGTTTAAAACAAACAAAACAAAACAAAACAAAACACCTTTCTGGGTCATTTCTCTTCAAAACTTAATTTGTAAAAGCTATCTCAGTGAATTCCAAAACTGGCTTGTATAATAATCCTCTAAATTTATTGTGCTCATAAATTGTAGCTCTGAGTGGGTACTTTTTAAAAACACTGTTGTTGTTGTTGTTGTTGTTGTTGTTGTTGTTGTTGTTATATTGTGCGTGTGTGCCACCACATGGTGTGGAGGTCAGAGGAAAACTTTTGGGAGTCTGTTCTCTTCTTACATGAGACAGGTCTTGGGGATGGACCTCAGGTCAGACAGTTGGCAGCACGTGCCTTACCCATCATACCATCTCGCTGTCCCAGTGAGTGTGTATTGTTACTGCTGTTGTAACCGAAATACCTGAGGAGCCTTTGCAGTAAATTACAGGCCGTGAAGGAGGTGGTGGTCCACAGAATTGGAATTATCATTAGCTACATAGTATCAGCGGAGATATAGACAACATTCCAGAATTTAGAGAGTGGCCAACTGTTTGTTTCATAGTCTACCTGCTCTCTCAATTTCTGAAAGTGTAATCTGCACGCATCTCAGATTTCCTGTGGTGGCCCTGGTTTTAAATGTTTTGCTTGTTACCAAATAGAATGTCAGAGATAGTATCTGTAAGTGTAGACATTCTTGACTTCCTAGAAAAAATACTTTAGATTTTTAAATGAATCGGAGAGTGTTATTAAGGAGAAATTGTGAAGTTATGACAAATTTTAATTTATAGCCTATAAAATTCATTTTCTCATTATTAAATTATTACTGACATGAAAGGTGATCAAATTACCTTAATGATTTGAGAGAGAGAAAAGTCTATAAAGCTATTTCATCTCTCTCAAATTGAGTGATGGGAGTAACTTCACTAAGTACATGAAAATTTGTTGGTAAGGTGATACCATTTCTTCACATCATTCACTCCTTTTGACTGGAGACACTGAGTAATCTAGCTTTTCTCTTTGCTTGTATAGTTTTAAAAATATTCAAGATGTGCATCTACTTGCTGCTAAGAGCTAAGAGTACAGTGTCCTGGGCCAAACATTTGCCAGTGACTGTCAAGTATCTGAGAGAGGGAGAGAGAGAGAGAGAGAGAGAGAGAGAGAGAGAGAGAGAGAGAGAGCAGTGTTCCTGAGCAGGCTTTCTGCAGCTGTTGTGTACATTAATCCAGGGAGCAGATCTCCCAACACTAAATATAGCAAGCAGATCCTTTTACAGGATAAAAAAAAAAAAAAGTTTTAAATGAAAGTCTTTAACCATGGAGTCACATTATTTTAGATTTGATTTCCTTTAAGAGGGAAATAGGCATTGCACACATATTCGCCATATAAACAACGTTAGTATAATCGATGAGTATGAAGATGTCAGTACTATTTGTCACGGCTTCCTCTGTCAAAGTACTTTTCCTTAGAACTCAGATGGACTCAAGTAGGATACCATCTCCGCGAGTCTCATCCTCCATTCCAAAAGCTTTGGAATAGAAAGCCTTCTTTTCCATTTAATTGTGTATCTCATCACACGTAATTAGAAAGTTACCCTAGCTTTCCCTCTAAGGAACAGTAATTAGCTCCCTGAAATACCCCTTGCCCCACCGCCAGCAACCCACTATCGGAACACACTTTCCGAGCCTAAATCTGAATATTACCTTTCTTTTTTTAGGTGACCCAGATGAGGATGTCCGACCCAGGCAGGCTTCTTCGGAGATGACAATTATCCAAGGAGAAGTTTTCGACGAAAACGCCGGAGGAAGGGGAAATTCTTCACGCCCTTGGAAGGAGAGAGTAGCCGTCCATAGAGAACGCCGAGTTAACCTTAGTTTCGGTGAAGATGGCTGTTGGAAGCCGGGCAACCTGTCACCACCACGGCCAAGAGCATTTGTCGGCTCACAGGTCCCAAGTTATTTTGAGCTGTATAAACCATGTGCCTGTGAAACATTCCACCTGATTGGACAGGAGAAAACTGAGCAAAGGGATTCCATTGCGGGACAGCACCTACGGGAGCTGGGGTCAGTGGTATTTTTTCTGTCTACGGAATTTCATTTACAGCTGGAAGCCCAAGGTGTTTATTGATTGATATTTTGAATTAATAGTAAATGAACTCTATCGCACTCCACCCTTTCAAAGAAAATGGCATTACTTTAAAAGCGTATCAGAATTTGTCATTTTTACTGTTATTAATTTAAAAAATAGATAATTTATCTTTGTGAGTTTGTGTGTGTGGTGCATGTGTGGGGGGGTGCACTTGGGTGCCCCCGTGTGCAAGTGGAGATAAAGGGACAGCTTTCAGGGGCTCGCTGTCTTCTTCCACCACATGGGACACAGGGATCAAACTCAGATTGTCACGCTTCTCAGCAACACCTTTAACCTCTGAGCCATCTCATTGGTCTGGCATCTTTCATTTTAATCAACGGAAAACTTACTCCCATTTTACTGCTAAGATACTGAGGAAATCTGTCTGTGGAAAGGAAATACAGAGCTGAAATTAATAACTTGAAGCCAAGAGCTTTTTAAAACTGTCTGTCTACAGGGAGCTAATTCCAAAGCACAAAGAAACAGAGGAAAACTCCATTAACTTGAGAACAAATACAGGAACAGATACATTTGAACGACCGTCTTCACAAAAGACAGATTAGGTCAGATGTGGTGGTACACGCCTTTAGTCTTAGCACTCAGGAGGCAGAGGGAAGTGGATTTCTTGAGTGCCAGGCTAGCCTGGTCTACCTAGCAAGTTCCAGGCTTGCCAAGGCTACATAGTAAGACCCTGTAAAAATAAATAAATTAATTAATTAATTAATTAATTAATTAATTAAAAAACCCACCAGGCGGTGGTGGTGCACACCTTTAATCCCAGCACTGGGGAGGCAGAGCCAGGCAGATCTCTGTGAGTTCAAGGCCAGCCTGGTCTACAGAGTGAGTTCTGGGATAGGCTCCAAAGCTACACAGAGAAACCCTGTCTCAAACAACCAAAAGAAAAAAATGAAAATAAATAAATAGATAAATAAATCCCCGCAAATTGGATAAGCTTAAAAGTTAAAATGAGGGCTAGCAAGATGGCTCAGTGGGTAAAGCTTTTTGCCATCAAGCTGATGACCTGGGACCCAATGGTGAAAAGAAAATGAATTTTTGTGTACACACGCGCACACACACAAAAGTGAAAATGACTACTGACACAACAGAATACAATTCTTACTATTAGTACCCAGGGATAACTTCTTGTATATTACTTTGAGAAAAAAAAAACAAAACAATGCTAGTTGTCTTCTTTAATAAGCATTACCAATCGGTAAGAAAAAGAAAAAAAATCCTTAACCTGGTCACATCTGCTCAGATAGTAATCCTGTAAAAGTATAGGTTCTGGCCAGGCGGTGGTGGTGCGCTCCTTTAATCCCAGCACTCAGGAGGCAGAGGCAGGTGGATCTCTGAGTTCGAGGCCAGACTGGTCTATAGAGTAAGTTCCAGGACGGCAAGGACTAAACAGAGAAACCCTGTCTTGGGAAAAAAAAAAAAAGTATAGGTTCTTTGATGTTAATTCCATGTACTTTTAGAGTATGAGTCTTGAAAAACATTAGCTCCATTAGTACAGATTAAGTGGTGGCTTAATACTACTGTCTGGTCAGAAGATTACATTCTGAAATTCAGTTTTGAATGCCAGGAATTTTTCTTCCTTCCTTCCTTCCCTTCTCCCCCCCTCCCACCGCCCCCCTCCTCTTTTTTTCCCTCTGTGTAGCCCTGGCTGTCCTGGAACTCACAATGTAGACCAGGCTGGCCTTGAACTCAGAGAGCCACCTGCCTCTGCCTCCCGAGTGCTGGGATTAAAGGCAGGAATTATTTTCTCAAGGATTGTTTTCAAATCTTGTGACATGAAATAGATCGGTTAAAATGTTAGTTCTATTACTAAATCACACAACTGTTTACAAGTTTCCTTACATCCACTCATTCAATAAATATTTACTTAATTCTCATCATGTGTCCTGTGTCGTCCAGTGTGCATAAAGAAGTGTGCAAAATGCACACATCTTCCTGTCCTCGTGGAACTCACTAAGAGATCTTCATTCCCTTCAGCCATCTTGAGACTTTCTGTGGCACATTGGATAGAGACGGAATTTGTTTATTGTGGTCATGTCAGAGGTGTCGCTGTTATCTTTTGTTACCAGGTCTTATGGGGGGCGGGGGGGGGGGGGGAAGAACTATTATTAAAGAGAGAAAGGAACACAGAAAGAGCCGAGTTATCTGGTTAGATTGCTTTTAGAAATTTCTAGTGGAATTGGCCTATAAAGGAACAGATGTCTGCAAGGCATTTTACTCCCCACTTAACTTTGATCGGTCCTCTCCTTCACCCTGCTCCTCCCCCCATCTTTCTGCTACCCCGTCCCTGCCTATACCCGTCCATCCCCAGAGATTCCCACTCCACTTCCATATCAATCACACTAGTCTACTATCCTTCCCAATCGCTCACTGACCATCAAGACTGCTGAACTCTGTCCTATCACGGTGGCACACACATGTAACCCTACCACTCCTGAGGCTGAGGCAGGAGGATTACAAATTGAAGGCTAGCCTGGCTTACATTTTAAAAAAGAAAAGACTACTCAGTTCTGTTTTTACGTTTTCTGTTTATGTGGATGCTCCAGCAGTTTCTTTTTATTTAAAAAGAGGGTGTTCTTATGTGTAGTAACACATTCTTTTATTTGTTTGTTTGTTGGTTTGGTTAGTTTTGTTTTTGTTTTTGAGACAGGGTTTCTTTGTGCAGCCCTGGCTGTCCTGGAACTCACTGTGTAGACCAGGCTGGCCTCAACTCACAGAGATCCGCCTGCCTTTGCCTCCTGAGTGCTGGGATTACAGGTGTGCGCCACCACCACCCCTCTTCGACACTCTCTTAGCACTTGGTGCCGGAGGATTGCTGTGAATTCAAGGCCAGCTTGAGTGACTGGAGTACCGAGAGAGACCCTCTCTTGAAAAGCAACAACAGCAAAGTGGGTTTGGGGTGAGGTGTGCAGCTTACCGTCACAGCACTTACCCAGCATTCACAGGGCCCTGGGCTCAATCCTCAGCATCATCAAAAGAAATGAAGACCTTCCTCCACCATCCCCACTAAATCTTAAGCCATAATTAGTCAGTACCCATGTTGCTGGGCCTTAGGTGCAGACATGGAAAAGTGGAACTTCTATATTGAGGAGCTAAAAAGTATACCACAAATTGATCTCCCGAGGGGAAATGTTTATACGAACCATACTGAACATGTTAATGTCCCTGAAAACTGCCATGACAGGCCTGTATCTTACCCTTTATCTATGCATAAAATACTGAGTTGGGAGGAGTCCCACACTCAAAGATGGACCAGCATCGGTAAGACAGTGAAACTAGGAATACATATCAAATATTAGAATCTGTTCAAAATATAAAAGAATTGCAGAAGAAACCAAGAATTTCTGCTCTCTCTCTCTCTTTGACATTTTCAAAAACAAATACAGTACACATTTTTAGGCTCTTTAAAAAAGCTAAGTATTAGGTAACTAGGTATTATTCAGCAATTATGAGATGAGTGTTTTGCTTATACTATCTCAAGCTCTTTTTCTAGATTTTGTCTTAGTCCTTCCCTAGATTATCAGTAATAATTAAGCAAATATTACACCACAAACCTCTTAGGTTTTTTTTTAACCAGAGTTTGTTGATGTGGAGAAAGATTCTTAAAGCTTTTAAAAACCTAACATAGTCATAGATTAACTTACTAGTGACAAGCAAACGTAAGTTACATGTCTTAAGCTTTCCCCACAAAGCAGTGCAGCTCATCTACCTATGTTACTGTGTTTTGGGCTGATTCTCAGCTTGCTTTCAGCTGTTCCTTTAACACAGCTTAGGCACCCTGAGATGAGCCACAGGGATGCCAAGGAATCTGTCTTCACTTGGAGGAGAGACGTGAGTCTCCGTACTAGGAGATTCATATACCATTTTGAGTTACTATTTTCTATATTGCCATAAACTCTACTGTCTAAAAGGAACTGCCTCCACATACCAAAGTTTTAATAACTTTGGCTGAAAGTTGATAATTTTATACTAAGTTTCCCCCTGTGGCATCATATTTAAAGACCAATGATATAAATTCCTCTTCCAGGGTTTTTTGTAATGAAAACAATATTCACCCCAGAGACAAGTTCTTGACCATTTCAAACAAAAGCTAAGTGGTGGAGCATAAACTTCTGTGCAACCCTCAGATATAATTGAGAAATACGATAAAATTCTTAAGAAATTTCTTTTTCACCCTAAAAGCATTAACCTGGAGGGAAAAAAAAAATCTAAAAATCATCAATTCCAAACTCATTTAGTTATAAGAGCTTTTAACAATTCTTTCTCTTAACCACTGAGCCATCTCTCCAGGCCTTAACAATTCTTTCTCAAAGCTAAACAGAACACCCGTGTATGAACATGATTCTATACAGGAAAGTCGCCCTTACCTGCATCAGGAGAGGCGCCATCCCCGTATCAATCAACCAGGATCATCTAAAGCCCGGCTCTCACAGCCTGACTGGTGCCGGCCACAAAAGTAGCATGGAGGAAATGTGATACAGCCCAGCCCGAGTAATGAAGGGTATTTACAGGGTTCCGTTGCAGATCCGGGGACAGTCGCTTAGAACACATTGCTCTTTCAGATCGACTTTAATAACCCGCTCTGTAACGATGTTCTTAGCCTGCAGCAATGGTGGGGGTGGATAATAACGGAGGCCACTAGGGACACAGACCTCTCGGGGAGATGAGAGAACTTATAAAGAAGGCCTAAAGAATGTCAGCCAAACTGAGCGTGTGTGACAACATTATAAGGAAACTTGCTGCTTTATATGCTAACTAAAACGTAAAGTGAATTTTTAAAAGAATTTTAAATGATCTATCTATTTTTATTGTATATGCTTTGGTGTTTTGCCTGTCTGTATGTCTGTGTGAGGATGTTGGATCCTCAAGAACTGGAACTACACACAGTTGTGAGCCACCATGTGGGTGCTGGGAATTGAACTCAGGTCCTCTGGAAGGGCAGCCAGTGCTCTTAACTGCTGAGCCATCTCTCCAGCCCCATAAAATAAATTTTTAAAAAATAAAGAAATTCTGAAAAACAACTTTAAGGACTTTGTAAGACATAGGACATAGAGAGGCCTTTATTTGGACAAATCGGAGGCTATGGGTAATGCATTTAGTTAAGTAAAAGTAGGGGAACAATCAATTACTATTACTAAATACTTCGAGTTTGTGCCCCCAGTTTTAGAATAGGGTTACAATGTGATTTTTAGTTAACACATAGCAATGCTTAATTTATTGTGCTGTTGGTATGAATACTGGAAAAATAGTACATTTCCAAACATATCAAAGTTTATATTGTATAGAAAGTATTACTTCCAAGAAGAAAAATCTGTTCCTCAAACTTCAAAATGTTATTTTTAAGTATGTCTGTGAGAGTGTATGTCACACGAGTGTGAGCCAGAAGAGGGTGTCTAATGCCCTAGAACTAGAGCTACAGACAGTTATTGTGAGCTACCCAACATGGGTGCTGGAAATCAAAACCACGCGGATTCTGGGAATTGAACCCAGATCCTCTGCAAGAGCAGTAAGCATTCTTAACTGCTGCACCTTCTCTCCAGCCCCTTGTCCCAGAACTTTGTGAAAGTGCTTCCTGAGAGTGGGTAGGTAACTCAATGATAAAGTGTGTGTATAGAATGCATGAGCTCGGGCCAGGCAGTGGCGGCGCACGCCTTTAATCCCAGCACTCAGGAGGCAGAGGCAGGCGGATCTCTGTGAGTTCGAGGCCAGCCTGGGCTACAGAGCAAGTTCCAGGAAAGGCACAAAGCTACACAGAGAAACCCTGTCTCAAAAAAACAAAAAACAAAAAAAAAAAAAGAATGCATGAGCCCTGGGTTCAATCTGCAGAACATGTGTGTGCACACAAGGACATGCAAATATACACAAAGGTACGTGATTAGATAAGCATCCTGTTCATGGAACACAGAACCATGTACAATGAACACACACAATGAAAAAAATTTAAGTATCTATTTGAGGGATGACCTCAATTGTTCACAGTTATTAGATGGGAATAAAGTTCAAAATCAGCTGGTTGATTCTAGGATGTGTGTATTCTGATTTTCACATTTCTGAACTTGGTATGTGGCTTACAATTGGCCAAACTTTCTGGTTTAAAAAAACAAAGAGTGGGTGCTGGAGAGATGGGTCAGCAGTTAAGAACACTTGCTGCTCTTGCAGAGGACCTGGGTTCAATTCCCAGCACCAGCATGGTGGTTCACAACTGTCTGTAACTCCAGTTCCAAGGTATCAGCTGTCCTCTTCTGACCTCCGTAAGCACCAGACGTGTAAATGGTGCCCAGACATACATGCAGGCAAAACACTCATACACACAAAATAAAATTAAGACCACAACAAATCCAAGAGTGGTGGAGTTCAACTCAGGACTCCAGAATAGGGCATCTCTCATCCCTCATGAGAGACACGTCTCCTTGTAGTAGATGGTAGTTAACACAGAGACTCTCAATTGGCGGATCCGCAGAGAATAAGAGAGTGGAAGGCCAGGCCTAAATGGGACATACATATTATACCCCTCCTGGAAAGCCTCAGGGATCTTTGTGAAAGAGGAGACAGAAAGGTTTTCAGAAGTACTAGATAGCGTCAGCCAGGCGGTGGTGGCGCAGGCCTTTAATCCCAGCACTCAAGGCAGGCAGAACTCTGTGCGTTCAAGGCCAGCCTGGTCTACAGAGCGAGATCCAGGATAGGTTCCAAAGCTACACAGAGAAACCCTGTCTCAAAAAAACAAACAAAAAAAGTAGATAGCATCAAGGAAATGGTGTTTTGTTGTTGTTGTTTTGGATGCACATAGGAAGTCATAGCAGTTGTGACAGTATGCACAAAATCTGTGTAAAGTCAAGCCGGACAAAATCTCACCATGGAGGTGGGGAAGTGGGCACAAAAATCTCACCACTAGCTGAGGAGTAACTGGAGTTTGATAAATGTTGGGAGAGGAAGAGTCAGTTTGCTATAATGACCTGAGACCCCTGGTAGGTATACACCACTCTCCAGGGCAAGCCCCTCTCCTAAGAGTAGTTGAGCAACACAAACCAAACTCCATAGTGGGAAATGATGAAAACTCAAAGTTGGGTGTGTAGGGAGGTGAGGCGGGATGGGGTAGATCTAGGAGGAGCTAGGCAAAGGTGAGGGGGTGAATGGTCAAACTACATTGTATGAAATTCTCAAGGAATAAAAATATTTTTAAAGTATTCTGTGACTAACACTGAGTTACAAAACTCTGAAATAATTAGTATCAGGTATATAATCTCAAAGATATTCACTTGCCATTTTGGTAAAAAACAAGTTAGCATTCCTGGGCTATGCACTAGAGACTTTGCTGAGAGCTTCAAGAAGGTTGTGCTCTTCTTTATGCATTCTTTCAGCATGTGAGAATCTGGGCCTCAAAAGAGGCTAAAATCACGTTCTACATGTTTGAGCCAAAATTAAATATATGCTCCTAACCTTTGCAAATAATTAAATGTTCCCACTTTCAACATTTTTACTAAAGGACTAAGGGTTAAATGAATATGAAACATGCCTTTTCTTTTAGCCAATACCCCAATGTATTTGTAAATACAAATACATTGGGGTATTGGCTAAAACTTAAAGATTTCAAGATTTTTAGATTCCATGTAAAACTTGAAGTTGTTTGGTTCTGATTGACATGTACTCTGGAATCCTTCAGTATGATAAGACAAACAAAAAGAAAGCAAATATTCAGGGGGTGGGGAATGGAGATGCTTCCGCATATTCTCTACAGCCAGATTGTGGCCAGCAATGTGGCTTCCTTTGCAGACAGGCATGGGAACGGATGCTCAGAGGTAGGGCACTGACAGGCAGGCAGAAGGCTTCCCAGGGCTTTTTCTGGTTTCTATTCATGACAGCAATTTTGCTGAAACAATTTAAGAGCATTGTTCATTGGCAATGACATTTAAATGCTTTAAATGTTATTTCTGAAGACTTTCACACAAGTCAATAGTTTTCTATTTTTTGCAAGAGCCCGATAGGAAAATGGGTTTGAGTTCTCCCTGTAGAACGTTAGCGTGGAACGTGCTTGTATGTCAGGCTCTGGACCATCCCACTCAGAGGCTATTTTTGGGCTACAAGGTCATCTCAGAATCAAAGTTCAGTGTTCTTCTTCAAGATATATGAGTAATCACATTAACCAAAATGACGGGAGGGAAGAAATGGGAACCAATGTTTCTAACTCCGAGAGTTACTCTCCTTTAATTTCGGGCAACCCCAAAGCTTAATATTATCTGTGTATACTGGGGCAATTAAGGGCAATTAAGAAGTGTGGCTTTCCAGTGGTGTGCACAGCTGGGAGCATTCCAACACTGGTCTTCTAGTTGAGAATGTACGCTCTTTTCATTGCTTCGCACTGTCTACACATGAGGGATAATTATTCAGGTTAGTACAAAGCCAAAAGAGGTTGTTCTTCTTGACTTTTATGGTTTTGTTTTTTTGTTTTTTTGTTTTTTTGTTTTTCGAGATTTCTCTGTGTAGCTTTGGAGCCTGTCCTGGAACTCACTCTAGTAGCCCAGGCTGGCCTTGAACTTACAGAGATCCGCCTGGCTCTGCCTCCCGAGTGCTGGGATTAAAGGCATGTGCCACCACCTCCCGGCGACTTTTATGTTTTGATGGGCAAAGAAGTGAAAACTATTACTTTGCTCTTATGGATGTGGTGTTTATTTTACAGAAGTAGGAAGAGAACAGAAAGGATAGTTTAACACACACACACACACACACACACACACACACACACACACACACTAATAAAATTGACTGGAGCCGGGGTGGTGGTGGCTCATGCCTTTAATCCCAGCACTTGGGAGGCAGAAGCAGGCGGATCTCTATGAGTTCGAGGCCAGCCTGGTCTACAGAGCAAGTTCCAGCACAGCCAGAGTTATACACAGAAAAACCTTGTCTTGAGGGGAAAAAAAAAAAGACTGAAATAGCAAAGAATCAGACACATTTCTGAGAAACTATCATCTTACTACATGTAGCTTATCATGGAATTAGTAAATGTGTCAAATGGGATGAGCTTGTTGTCAAAAAGGGGAGAGTATAAAGACAAAGTGTGAGGACGTAAGCTATGAAGAATGCAAAAGGAACTTGTCTTTTCTGTCTTTATCTAACCAGGGGTCTCACCCTCCCTAATGCTGCGAACCTTTAATACAGTTCCTCATGAGGTTATTTTCATTGCAACTTCATAATGATAATTTTGCTGTTGTTATGAATTGTGATGTAAATATCTGACATGCAGGATATCTGATATGTGATCCCTGTGAAAGGGGTCTTTCGGCCCCCAAAAGGGTCACAACACACAGGCTGAGTGAGAAACACTGGTCTAAGGTCATATTTTTATTTGCCTCTGGATCTATCCACTTGGCGTTTTCTTTTATGGGGTGGGGTGGGGGAGTTCGAGACAAGGTTTCTCTGTGTAACTGCCCTGGCTGTCCTGGAACTCTGTTTGTAGACCAGGCTGGCCTCCAGCTCACTGAGATACGCCTGCCTCTGCCTTCCAACGGCTGGGATTAAAGGTGAGCGCCACCTATCACTGCCCGACCCCATTTGGTGTTTTCTGGACGTGGTAAACTCCCTGTCAGGTAAAAACAGCATACCGGAATGGAGGGAGACCTAAAAAAGCCACTTTGTTCTGCTTTCTCATCCATCCTGCTCTTCTCCAAATGACTCAATTCAGTTCAAGGATGGGTTATTTAGAGCCTAGTTTAAACAGTCTCCTGGTCCAAGGTAATCACCATGTGTGTTCCGTTGTCTGGAGCTCCTTCCCTTCATCTTCTAGCCTAGGTGGCAAACTTCAACTCAAAACGTGGCCACTGATGGTGTCACTAACAGGGACGTGTTAACAGATGATGCTGCAGAGAGCTTTAAACACAAACGTAGGGCATTGTTCAGTGACCTGGAGATAAATCTATTTGTCACCTGCCTGACAATATTTTAGATTTGCGATCAAGAGTAAGAAAAAAAACCCCACATATTAACATAGTCACACTGCAGGCGTCTCCATGACGGGTAAGGTGACCTGCTGACGTCCCACGCAACCCAAGTCAGAAGCTCATTTATTAATAAAAGGGGGACCTGTAGGGCCCTGGTCCCCGTTTTGGGTAACTGCTGCCTTGCTTGCGCACCTTGACCTTGAGATCCTCCCTATGCCAATTCCCTGCCAAGTTCCACCCTCCTGAATGCTTAAGAGAAGCTCCTTGTCTGTGTATCCTGAATAATGGGCGTTAACAGATTAGAAGCAAGATTGTAAAACATCAGTAGCGAACTTCTGCCCTCCGGGGTCCTCCCATTGTGCTGTAAGCCTGTATTTAAGACCTCATATATATAATTGAATGAATACTGTGAATGTAATCTATGAATACCACAAATGTGATTAATATCATGAGTGTAATTAATGAATATCATGAGTGTAATTTAAAAAATAAATAAATAAATAAAATTTAAAAAAAAAAGAAACTTAAAAAAAAAATAGCCACACTGTATCCCACGTGCATGTGCAATTGTTACGTGTTTGTTCTAAGGCCTTGGGATAATTAGAAATGTGATCATCCTGGTCCTGTGACATCAGGTCCCACCAACCACTCTTCTGCACAAATTTTGTCTTCCACCGACATTTCCCTGTCGCCTTTCCCTATCGCTTTGCTCACGGTTTCTTTTACTTACGATGTAATTAAACAATGAGTGGCCGTCCATCTCTTTGAAATCCTCAACTCCCTGCCTCCAGCTCCTAAGCACTAGGCTAACAGGCATGTGCTGCCATGCCCTGCGCTTCTTATATTGCTGAATTAGATTCATTTATACACCCAGGTAAATACCTTGAGAATCAGACCCATAAAAATGTTTTTTAAGGATTTATTTGTATGTGTGCGTGTGAGTGTGAGTGTGAGTGTGTGTGTGTGTGTCTGTGTCTGTGTGTCTGTGTGTACATGCTGAAAAGGCCAGAAGAGGGCATTGAAATCCCCTGAAGCTAGAGTTACATGTGATCCTAAGCCACTCAATGTGGGTGCTGGCAACAGTCCTCTAGTCCTCTGGAAGAACAGTAAACCCTCTTAATGGCTAAACCACGTTTCCAGCTTCCTCCTCCCCATATATATATATATAAATATATATAAATTTATTTTTGAGGCAGGGTCTCACTATATAGCCTTGGCTATCCTGGAACTCTCTCTGTAGACCAGGCTAGCCTCAAATTCAGAGATCTGCCTGGCCCTGCCTCCCAAGCACTGGGATTTAAGGCGTACACCACTACGCCTGGCTTCCCCATAAAAAATGTTTAACCACACAATTAAATTGTCAGGACATAGCACAAAACAGCCGGGTGACAAATATTTGCCTGTGGCATGTCATGAAAACGAAGTACACATTATTTAGTTGTCCTAAATGATTCTCTTAATTCAATACACATTTGCTTACCATTTTCTATGTGTTACAAGAGATCAAACGGCCTAAAATCTCTTCAATGCTGGCTAAGTTATCACTCATGGTTATGATATTTAATCCATAAATGCACTGAAGAATTAAGTCAAATGAAACAGAGAGCTAAAAATGATTGGAGATTAGCTGCATACAGGTCACAAAGTGGGGAGCCGTATGTGTCATTGGCATAATTTGAGGAGGAGAACCCTTTCTTTTGGAAAAGGTTTGGTGCTAACAGATGTCCATCATACTCAAGGACGTGTTCAAAGATGCCTCGTACGAGGTCCTTCAGACCTTTGCAGTCTTCTCCAGTCACTACTGATTTTCCTGAACACCTTTCTGCAGTCTTTCTTTTCTATTTGTCCTTGACTTCACTCTACCCCACAAAGATAAGCCTGGTTTTCTGTTGGTTTCTTGTTTTTCACTTCCACAGCCTGCTTCTCTTGGGTTTTTGCACTTCCTGACCCTAAGAGAGCAATTCTGTCCTTTCCCATGCCTCATTTTTGGGGAGTCCAGCTCTAGGTTCCAGCCAAGCTTTCTATTTGTCCAGAAGTAAAGAATATATTTAAAATGCTGGGCAGTGGTGGCGCACGCCTTTAATCCCAGAGGCAGGCAGATCTCTGTGAGTTGAAGCCATCCTGGTCTACAGAATGAACTCCAGGACAGCCAGGGCTGTTACACAGAGAAATCCTGTCTCAAGAAACCAAAACCAAAACCAAAACAAAAGAACATGTTTAAAACTTACATTATATAATGTGCACTAATTTATATCAAGATTTTAATTATTTGTTTCTGACTCCCGATTGTATTTACTCTCTAAAACACAGATCAAAAGACTGAGTGTCTTAGCTCTGTAAGTGACGCTGTGATCCCAGCGCTACAGCGAAGCTTTGTGTTTGTTGTTCTAGTTAATATAATGGCTTAATACAACTCGGGAAGTACAGGTCATTATCCCCATTTTATGGAGGATGAACCTGAAAAAAAATTACATGCCTCCATGTTTTTTGCCTATTCAAGGGTCTGAAAAAGATCACTTCAGACATACTATGTCATTACCTTCTTTTTATAGAGGAAGAAACTAAAGATCAGAGAAGAAATCTGCACAAAGCCACTCAGGGCTGTGATTCACACCCAAGTCTGTTCCACGCCAAAGCCCAAGCTGTTCTCTATGCCAGCAAGCCACCTTTCAGAGGCATTCACACTTGTTAGTAATACATTTAGGAACCCGTTTGGGATTGGGGGAACCTTGGCAGAGAGAGAATAACAAAGAGACATCTGGTAGGGTTGGCTCATGGTGGTTACTAACTCCTCCAAAGTTCTCCCAAATCCTTTGAAATCCGGATGCTTTAGACGCTCGTGCTGGTCAAAGAAACATCTTAAATGGACTGAAGTGAATCAGTAATAAACAGTTCTCTCTGTATCTGTCCGCAGACCAGGAGGCACAGTACACTTGAGCGCAAGAGGCTGTCACTCTACCTGCAGTCTTTTTCAGTAGACACAGCCTTAGCATTTCACCTTTTTAAGTTATTTCCAACCACAGTGCCAATAAAAGCAAGGAGCTGGGTGCCATGCTCAAAAAAATGTAGTCCCGACTACTTGGGAAGCTGAGGCAGGAGGAGTGCTCTGGGCCAGGGTTGGAAAGCGGCCTGGGCAATGTGGTAAGGTCCACCCGGTAACCAAATGAATAAAAATAAAAGTAACAGAGGTGTACTGGCCTTGAAGTTGGCCTTTCTTGTGTTATTCTGTATGTAGGAAAGTTGTGATGACCAGCGCTGTGTGTGAGGACACACCAGCAGTAAAACACAGATTCCCACCGGGTGGTGGTGGCACAACCTCCCAGCACTTGGGAGGTAGAGGCTGGCGGATCTCTGTGAGTTTGAGGCCAGCCTGGTCTACGGCGTGAGTTCCAACATAGCTAGGGCTGTTACACAGAGAAGCCTTATCTTGAAAAAACAAAAACCAAAAAAATAAAAAACACAGCTTCCCAAGGCTACTGCTCATGGGAATAAGGAGAGCATCTCTGAGGGAACACCCTGGACCTCACCTACAGCAGAACCAAGCGATAAATGAGCGCCAGTGAGATCTGGAACAACACTGAGTAGACAGAACAAGCAACTAAAAGAAACACTGGAAGATTATTTTATATCTCAAGATAGCAATTGCTATAAACATTATTTTACTGCGCTATGAAAACTGTGAGAATTAGACTGATTTTATCCATTGAAATAAGTAAAACTGCTTCGTGAACTGTACTTTAAAGATCATTTATTCCATCAAAAATATATTCTCTAGCTGCTATAGGAAAGTCTCACCTCTAAATAGAGAATCCGGTTTATTTATTTATTTTAATCTATTTGCTTCCCCTTTTTTTCCCCCGGACAGGGTCTTGCTATGTAGCCCCTGCTTAATTGGAACTCACTACGCAGACTAGGCATGCCCAGTTTGTTAATTTTGGAGGTTAGGCATCCTGGCTCACATCTGTAATCCCAGCACTTAGCCTGAGGCAGACAGTTCTAGGTTTCAAGGCCAGTCTGGGCTACATAGTGGGTTCCAGGTCCTCTGAGTTATATAGTAAGACCTCGTCTCAAACAATAAACTAAATGACAACCAAAATTTTAAAGCAGACAGTCAGTGGAAAGAATTAAATCCCTATGATGAAAAAAGAAGACGCTGGGGTGCCCATTTGATGTCTACTCCCTGGGTTTGTGTCAGAATGGAGTAGAAGAGGGTTTTTATTTTAATTTAATGTTATTTTCTCTTCACCACTAGAAAGTGAAGAGCAGAGAATATTTTCTAAGCCTGAGTAATATTTAAAACTCAGAAAAAAAAACCAATAACAAAATAGATAAGCTAAAGATCATTGTATGGGGTTGGGGATTTAGCTCAGTGGTAGAGCGCTTGCCTAGCAAGCATAAGGCCCTGGGTTCGGTCCTCAGCTCCGGTAAAAAAATAAATAAATAAATAAATAAATTAAAAAAAAAAAGATCATTGTAAAATTCTGGAGCGTTTTGTTGCTGTTTTAGAGACAGGATCTCACTGTACAGCCCAGGCTGGAACAATCAGTCTCCCTGTCTCCACCTCCCAAGCACTGGGTTTACCGGTGTGCGCCACTGCACATGGCTTAAGACAGAGATCTTTAAGGACTCAAAAGTCTAGAATGATAAACACGAACAGAATGTAGGAAATGCACATAACCTTTTTTGGGAACAAATATTAAAAAATAGTACAGGAAACAGAACACTGTAAAGTTGGGCTGTTGGCATGGACTATATTTGCTATGGGCGTAGCGTTTTAAAAATGTATCAACTGGGGTACCTGAGTTCAATTCCCAGAAACCAGTATTTAAAAAGCTGAGTGTGAGGGGCTGGAGAGATGGCTCAGCAGTTAAA
The DNA here is from genome assembly GCA_902168425.1 of Peromyscus attwateri. Taxonomy (NCBI): domain Eukaryota; kingdom Metazoa; phylum Chordata; class Mammalia; order Rodentia; family Cricetidae; genus Peromyscus; species Peromyscus attwateri. Next base: position 80,515 of record CABHPP010126985.1, read on the forward strand.
AGTACTTGCTGCTCTTTCAGAGGACCTAGGTTCAGTTCCTAGCACCTACATGGCAGCTCACAACCATCTGTAACATCTGTAAGAACAGTTGCAGGACATCTGATGCCTTCTTCTGGTCTTCACAAGCTCCAAGTGTGCACATGGTGCACATGCATACATGCAGGCAAGCACTCATATATATTAAAAAAAAAAAGAAAAAACCCAAAAAGCTGACTGTGAGAGTGTGAGCTTGTAATCCCAGTGCTGTGAGACAGAGACAAGCCAATCCCTGGGACTCCCTGGTCAGCACAGCCTACTTGGCAAGTCCCAGGTCAGGGAGACAACCTGTCTCAAAAATAAGGTTGTGGGTAGTGCTAAGGAACACCACCTGAAGTTGTCCACTGGCCTCTACGTGAACGTGCACACACAGGAACTCACACCTGTACACAGTCGTGCATCCCACACATACACACACAGATACCAGGTCCACAGCAAGATGGTAAAAGAAGAAACCAAGTCAGTGCTATCGTTGGGCCGAATGTAATTGTATTTAGAGTCAGATTCTAACTCCATCACTTACTGTCCGAGAAACCCCTAGCAAGTTATGAGGTCTCTTGACGTTTCTGTTTGCTCATTTCTAAAAATGGGAAGCCAGGTACAGTGATGGGCTCCTAAAGTCCCAACATTCTGGAGGCTGAGGTGGGACAATTATTTGAACCCAGAGTTTGAGACCAGTCTGGACAACACATTGAGGCCCTGGGTAAACAAATAAGTAAATGGCTAGGTGGTGGTGGCACACGCGCCTTTAATCCCAGCACTTGAGAGGCAGAGGCAGGTGGATCTCTGTGAGTTCGAGACCAACCTAGTCTACAGAGTGAGTTCCGGGACAGTTAATAAATAAATAAATAAACTTCAAAGGGGGAAATGGTGGGAACTACCGCCATAGGACTTCTGTGAAAATTATTAGTACTAAGATCAATGCCTGGTTCCTCACATGTGAGCAACAAATGTTAAGTACAACTATTATTACAGAAGTGTATCTTAAGCCAGCTGTTAGCAGCGCGTGTCTGTCACCCCAGTACTCCGGAAGCAGAGGCAAGAGGATTGCCACAAGTTCTGGGGCAGTCTGGGCCACGATGTGAGCTCCAGGCTAGCCATGCCTATACAGCAAGACTCTATCGTTAAAATTACTAAGGTAAAGATAGAAACAAAAAGTGAGATAAACATCATCTGGTCTGCTGTGTAAAGTCACAGGTAGTGAAGTTCTCACAGCTGTGCTGAGCCATAAACTTAAAGAAAGGCCAAAGGCTGAATGGACCACCAAGACTGATGAGTCAGGCTCGGCCGTAGTTCGGGTTTCCAGACTGATTCAGGCCTTGGCGTCTTTCCTGAGGCTGACAACAAGAATGCCAATTAGAGCCGGAGAGTGATGAGTTTTTGTAACAAGTCTGTGAAAGCATGTGAATCAGGTCACTTAAACCTCGTGCCCAACACCAGTCGTGATCAACCGAGCTCAGACTCATGCCAAAGATACCCAGAAAAATGCTCCTATCTAGTTACTGTGCTCCGGAAACATCTGCTTCTGAGTTCTGGATTGTCAACTGACCCACTGCCAAGGGGCTAAACATAGCTAAAGCCTTTAAATTATAATTTGATCTGACAGGCCAGGTATCAAACAAGACCTGTGCAGCCAAATCGAGTGGTGACAAATATCAGAACAATATATCAGCCTATGGTATGTTTTATGACAAGAAAATAATGGACAGTATTAGTGCATATCTTTTTTTTTTTTTTTTTTTTTTTTTTTTTTTTTTTTTTTTTTTGGTTTTTCTAGACAGGGTTTCTCTGTGTAACTTTTGGAGCCTGTCCTGGATCTCGCTCTGTAGACCAGGCTGGCCTCGAACCCACAGAGATCCACCTGGCTCTGTCTCCTAAGTGCTGGGATCAAAGGCGTGCACCACCGACGCCTGGCGAATATATATATTTTTTTCATTTAATCTAAATAAAGGATGTCTGTCTAAGTGTAGCGGTCAACACAGGCTCACGAAAACTATTCTTCAGTTTAAATGGTCTACAGGGGAGAACCCTGGGAACGTGGGGGAATAGCTTCATCTTTTCATGGTCCTGAACTGTCCAAAAGACTAATGTTGATGCATATTAATGCCTCCTGTAAACAAGAGGCCCCACAAGACAATGGCAGTCAACTGGGCAGGTGTCAGGTACAATACAGTAGTGTTTTAAGACTATTACTAGAGCAGCAAGAGGGCACAGCAGGTAGACACTTGCGGTGCAAGCCTGAGCACCTGGTTTCGTCCCCAACCCCCAGGCCCCACTTTAAAAGGTCAACTGTGCTGACACAAATCTATAATCCCCGCACTCCTACATCAAAGTGGGAGGTGGAGACAGGAGAACCATCTGGAAGCTCACGAGCCAGCCAGCCTGTAGTAAATGTGCAGCAGAGCAAAAACCAGAGAAACCCTTGAAAAGGGTGGCAGAACATTTACTCCAGAGAGTTGTCCTCTGACCTCTACATGTGTGTGCATTTGCCCACACACTAATCATGAAAAATAAATAACAAAAGAAGCAGAGAGACCCTGATTCAAAAATGTGGGAGGCAAGAACCGGCTGACTCCTGAAAGTTGGCCTCTGATTTCCATCGTGCACCACAGTATGCATGTATGCACACACATAACAATAACAAACAAAAATAAAAACAGTTAGGAAGACCCATTATTTAAAGACTGCAGTGCTGGCACTACAGTTATTGTTTGTGTATTTGTGGTGCTGGGGATAGAAACCAAGGCCTTAATGCATGTTAGGCAAGTGCTCTAGCCCTGAGACATGGTCTCAGTCCCAATAAGACATTTTATTTGCCAGGTGGTAGTAGTGGTGGTGGCGGTGGCGGCGGCGGCGGC
>CABHPP010126988.1:23983-43650 GCA_902168425.1 Peromyscus attwateri
GTGTGTGTGTGTGTGTGTGTGTGTGTGTGTGTGTGTGTGTGTGTGTGTTTTATTTTGTGACAGTTTTTCAATAAATGCCTCCGGGATAATTAGATAGTCATATGAGAGAAAAGAACATATGTCTGTCTCACATACAAAAGTCTGAGTTGACTTTTGTATGTCCCATTACATACAAAAGTCAACTCAGAGTGGATCACAGAATCACATGCAAGAGCTTAAATTATAAAACTTAGGATAGGAAAACCTCATGATCTCAGGTTCTATGATAATGTCTTAAATTCGGCACCAAAAGCACATGCAATAAAATAACAAACTAGACTATCAAAACCGAACATTTATGAACTGTATTTTTAAGATGTATTATTATTTTTAGTCATGTGTTTGTGTATATATATATATATGTATGTATATGTATATATATATATGCATGTATGTATGAATATATTTGTGAGTGCAGCTGCCTGAAGAGGCCAGAGATGTTAGGTTCCCTGGAGCTGGAGTTACAGGCGATTGTGAGCTGCCCCAAGAGGATGCTGAGAAAAAAGCTTCGGTCCTCTGCAAGCACAGTGAGTGCTCTTAACCACTGAGCCGTCTCTTCAGTCATAAATTTCTGGACTTTAAATGAGAGCATCAAGAAAGTATGGGGGCACTGAGGAGATGGCTCAGCAGTTAAGAGTATGTGCTGTGCTTAGAGAGGACCCAAGTCTGGACTGTCCCAGAATCTACATGGTGGCTCGCAACTGTCTCTAATTCCATTTTCAGGGGATCTGACACCCTCTTCCGCCTCACTTTTCTGACCTCCAAGGGAACCAGGCACACAGGTGGTGCGCACATGTGAATCAGGTAAAACACTCATAGATATAAAAGAAATTAAATCTTTAATTTAAAAAGGAAAATGAAAAGACAACCTATGAAAAGAGAGAGGATACTTTGAAATCCTGTATCTAAGAAGGGGCTTGTATCCCTTCCATCAGAGCAGAGAAGTAGCACCAATGCATTGATTGCTATTTGCTAAGAGATCGACGAGATAAGAAAAGAATCCCAAGTAGAAGCATCGACAATTATGACGGCGTCTGTAGAACCTCTGTCCCCCTGACATCTGAACTAGCTTGTGCTGCTGAGGAAACACCGGCTCACTAAGGGTAAGCAGCTTTGCCTGCTGCCAAACAAGCAAGGAGATGACAGAATATGACTCCAGCTCAACTATGCTGACTCCGAGGACTGTCCTCTCATCACGGTATCCCATTGATGGACCCAATAATCAAATATGTCAACATTTCACTTTCCTTCCTGCAGTTCTGACAGTGTATGGTTGTAAGCAAAGGTAAGTTTGCCAAGAATCTGACACACATATCGAGACTGCTCACAAAGCTCCCAAGTCCATCCTCTCAGGTGAAACTTCAGGAGGAAAATAAATTCAATGACCCTGACTTTTCAGACAGTCTGTAGAAAACTCCTGGTCATTTGCAAGCCTCCATTAACTAGCTCCCTGGTATGGATGTAAGGCCAGTAATCAATGTCTACCATGTAAGTGTTATTCAGTAACTATTATAATTGAATTAAATGAAAAAAATCTAGTTTAAAGCTTATAACTTAATAATTAAAAGATAAACCAACTTTTAAATTTATTTATTTTACTATTTTTAATCTGTATAAGTATTTTACTTGCATGTATGTATGTGCATCATGTACATGCCTGGTGCCCGTGAAGACAGAGAGGGAATCGTATTCCCTGGCACTAGAGTTACAGACAATTGTGAGTCACTATGTGGTTGCTGGGACTTGAACCCGGGTCCTCTGCAAGAACAACAAATGCTCTTAACTGCTGAGCTAACTCTTCAGCTCTAATCCAACTTTTAAATAGGTCAAGGCCCTAAATAGGCAATTTAAAGAAGAAGAAATATGCATGGCCAATAAACACATACAAAGATTTTCTAGTGTTAATATAATCTAAATTATTAAAGCATCATTACATCTATATTAAGGTTTTAGCAAGGCCTTTTGTCAAGATTATGGTTGACTGGTTAAAAATAGGCACCTATGTGAAGCAGTCAGAAGTGAGACGTTAAGGACTGAACAGCACAGAAAGAGAAACAAGAATGACTGTGTCTACGTAGGTACCAGAAATGGTCACTGTGCCAACTGTTACGCACAGGAAGCAACTCCTAGAAGGAAGCAGTAGAAAGGCAGCATTTACATCAGCGCAAGCTTCTTCCCATGGTTGGGGATTGGGGAAACTCAAGATTATTAAAAGGTTGATTAGAGGGTGCTGGAGGAGGTCTCTAGTATACAGTACCGCAACAAAACCCACCAAGAGGCGCTGGAGAGATGACTCAATGTTTGAGTGTGCACTGCTCCTGCAGAGGACTCGTTAGCTTCCCAGCGCCCACATTAGGTGACTCACAACACTAACTCCAGCTCCAGGGAATCCTCTTCTGGCCTCCACAGGCAACTTCAGTCACGTAAACATATCCTCACAAATGCATAGAAATAAATTTTTAAATGTCAACAAATCTTTCCTTAAAAAAAAAAAAATCATGTTGGGCTAGAGAGATGGCTCAGGGATTAAGAGCACTGGTTGTTCTTCCAGAGGTCCTGAGTTCAATTCTCAGAAACCACATGGTGGCTCACAACCATCTGTAATGAGATCTGGCGCCCTCTTCTGGCCTGCAGGCGTACATGCAGATATAGCACTCATGTACGTAAAATACATAAAAAACTAAATCTTTAAGTTAAAAAAAATTAGTAATGAATGAGCATACACACACAGAGTGGGCAAGCAGGGAGATTCCTGGATACCCTGCAAAGATCACTACTAGCTAAACTAAAAAATTTGAACAATTGAAATTAATTAAACCATCTCCAAGTAATTCTTCCATTATAATCCCAAAATGGATTATTATTTTGTTCTCCCCTCGAGGCATAATCGTGGGAAAAATATTGTAAAATTCAACCTCCAGCTCACCTGGCCAGTTCACCTATTTTCTATGAAGTCCTTAAAAACTCACGTAATTTTTTTCTGTATCAAATTCATCATGCAAACACAAAGATTATAGAAACACAACAAGGAAAACAAATGAAATGTTTTGCTCCCCCAGAGAAAAGCGCTAGATACCCATAGAGTTCTTAAAAGTCAAAAGTAGTCTCCATATGTTAATAGTGTATCCCTTTTTATGTGAAGATTCATTGTGTCAAAAATCAAAGCCATTCCTGTGAGACTGCTAGAACAATTTCTTAACTGTGGGACTGCAATAGCATCTCCTTTCTCAATCCATCATCAAACTCTCATTATCAGCCACACCACTTCAGAGGGTCAACTCTTTCTAGCCAGTGGACTATCAATAGTGACCTTCACTCTCAAATGCCTCTCTCCCAAGATGGCTGAAACTGGTATTTACTGAACTGGGTAAATGCTAAGCCTAGGAAAAAAGGGCAGGTCAAAATTATTGGTCAAAACAAAAAAAAAAAAAAAGCAAGCAATGAAATTTTTCGTTGGGAGTAAAGGGAATCAGAGCCCCTAGTTCCTTCTTTGGGGATACCACTACAGACTATGAACATTAGATAAGTAGAATGGGTGTGTAAATATGTTTACATCTCCTTGGAAGTCTCTAGTGTGACAAAGAAAAGCACAATAGAAATACAACCTACAATGATGTGCAAGCGTAGAGACAGGCTAAGAACATGCAAGACTCCATTCTAGCAGCCCAAAGGCTCACGTTATTACAGACCCTGGAAGATTTTAGTATAATAATGGCTGGCTGGAGAGTCTCTTATGGGCTTTTTCCCATTGATCTTGGTATGACACTTACAACCTTTCAAATTTAGAGTAATGTTTAGAAATTTTCATGTAAAACTCTGTCTGGGCCAGACACAGTGACTCACACAGAATCCCAGCATTTGGAAGGTAGAAACAGGAGCCTCAGGAATGCAAGGCCAGCCTCGGCTATGTAGTGAATTTGAGACTAGTCTGAGCTTCCTGAGAACTATTTTTTAATAGTTTATAACAAAATTTCCTTTCTCTCTTGTTTCCTTAGTAATCATCCCTTTTCACTTCCGGGAGCTTTACTTGTTCTGTGAACCTAAAACTCACTGGCACAGAATACTGGTACAACTTCTGATACTGACATTCAGTCATAATTTCAAATTTGGAACTGATCTTAATGCAGAGTGTATGTACGTGAAATAAAAAGGTACAAAAGCCAATCAGCTGTAAAGAGCATGCACTGAGTTCACCAACTCCTTTCTCTCCACAGTGACCCTGCAGGCCCACAGATGCACTGGCTCCCAATAACCCTTTATAACCAATCTTGAAGGGTATTCCTCAGATTTGTATTTTCTCATGTCTTTTGTGATAAATTTTAATCTTACTAGTTATACTAATAATTGGCCTAACAATAGTTCTGTTGGGATGGGTTAATAAGCTCTGATTCTGTAGGAACATGATGGGCGAAGAGCTAAATCTTAGACATTTTCCAATCTTTTGAAAATATAGCACCTATTTAGGGAGTCTCTAGTCCAAATGCCTCATGTTAGTGTGAGAGAAATAACAGGGGATGAATGTTAAGAGATCCACTTTCTACTACTAGAGTATCTTGGGAAAGGTATTGAAACTTTGAGAAGAAAGGATGTCCTCTAGAAATTAAACTCTTCAGTCAGAGCATACACAACACAGGTGCACACAAAGGAGAAAAGAATTTCCTTTCACCTCCTACAACATGATGGCCATCAACTATATCAAAAGTCATTATAAATTAAAATAGATTCTGTACATTTAATAAAACTTATAATTTAAAAAATTGATTCTGAGTGAGAGAGATGATTGAATATATGTGCTTGTATCCAAGCTTGATGATCTGAGTTCAATTCCTGGGACCCTCATGGTGGAAGAAGATGACTTCTATAGATTGTCCTCTGACCAATAATATATGTAATAAAGTACAATAAAATTCTTAAATAGATTTTTTTACATCTCAGCTTCATTATTAGTTAATGTAGTTTTGTCCAAGACACAAACTGGATGCTGGCCTATGAGTCCAAAAAGAATCTTAATCACAAATAGTGGAATACACCCTAGCTAAATGTAAAAGTAAAGGAGCAGAAACTCAAATTTTACTGCTCTTGGGACGGAAATATCAGCCAAGATAAACTTCTAACACCACCATGGTTCTGTTTCGCTGGAAACTCCACTTCTGCCGTCACCTGCACTCAGTACCTGTGATGTAAGGAATCATCACACTGAAGATCCTCTGTCAGGGTTATCCTACGAAATTGCATCTGCCACTGGATGGTAAGAAGAGCCTCTGTCTATCACTGTCACTCACTGCAGCCTTCTCAGTCTCGTGGGGCCACATTCTCAGCCACCAGTGAGTCTAGCAAATGTTTGGGGGTTTTGTTTAAATTTACAGCCTCTGCAGCATGGTGTCTTCCAAATATTCACACTAGAAAAGAGTGGAAATTGGTCAGGTGATCCAATCCACACCAGCTTGTCAGATCTGTACTGCTTCAAACACTTAAACTGTATGATATTTGACACCCCTCTCTGTCTCTCTCCCTTTCTCCTCTGCCACTCTTAAAATTAGGATATCAAGATGTATTCTGTTTCCTCATGTAGACTGTTATGGAGACGGTGTCCACTGATAAATGTCAAAGTGCTTTTGAAAAGGTGTGGAGATGTACGCATGCAAGGCAGCTCTCTATACTTACTAATTATTCATAGCTTGTCATTCATTGAAGAGCTTTTGATGTAACAATCATGGAAGGGAAGAGCAGGGAAGTGCTTAACCACTAAAAAGTGCCTCTTCTCATTATGTTCAACATGCCCATTTGGAACAGTGAAGTAACTTCCCAGATACTTGAGGTAATTCATCTATTTACCTCTATCAAATGATTCTCAAGCTTAAGAATAAGCCTTAGGACTAGCAAGATGGCTCGGTGGGTAAAGACACTTACTTCCAGCCTGGCAGGCAATCTAAGTTCAATTCCTAAGACCCACGTAGTGGAAGGAGAGAATCAACTCTCATAAATTGTTCTCTGGCTCCCACATGTGGACACATGTAATTTTTACTTTTTAGGATATTGTATTTTTAGTTATGTGTATGTGCCTACTTGTCTATGTGTGTGCCATGTGAGTTCAGGTGTCCATGGAACCAGAAGAGGGTATCCAATTCCCTGGAACTGGAGTCACAAGTAGTTGTGAGTCACCCAAATGTGGGTGCTGGGAACCAAACCTGGGTCCTCTTCCAAAAGAGCAAGTTCTCTTAACCACTGAGCCATCTCTCCAGGTCCATGTAATTATTAAACAAAAGAATTAATATTAATCTAGAAATACAAAAGAGGAAACTTTTCACTTTGTATAGACACCTACCCAGAAGTTCTATACCTTTCAACATTAAGCATATCCTGCTAACTTATATTTATAATAATTATCAAAATCTTAGCAGTTGTCCCAATTCCTGGATTATATAATGCAATCTTTTAAAGGGTGGTTCCTACTTTGAATAAGTGAATATTAAGTGACTTAATCTCATCTAACTCATCCTCTGACCTAGGCAAACTATTTGCAATACCTTTGAACTACTGACTTCATCATTGCCATGACCATTCTACCCAGTGGATGGTCTTTCAAGGAAAGACCCTGAGCACTCTTACTCAACTACATATTTCCATAGACCTCACTCAAATGAAAACATAAAACTACAAAACTGAAGTAAGCATTACAAGATTCAATATGGAGCCAAGATATGGAAATCTGACAGAATGGTGTAGAGATAAAAGCAAGAAGGGAAAATTACAGCCTGGAGTACGGCATGAGGAGTCTGTCTTCAGGAATGTAAAGAGGCTTTGTCCTCGAACTGCCAGAAAGGTGTAAGACAGAACTGAGAAACAGATCTGAAAGCCAAGGTGACTGAACTCCTGTGTGTGAAACACTGTGCTCCCTGCCTCTGGGGAGGCTCATTACTTATTTCAAGGCAGTTAGGGGCTCTTTTCCCAATATCTGAGGAGAAATTAAGGTGCTACTGAATGCCGAAGTAAAGTTCTTCATATCCTGAAAGAGACCATCAGTGCTGTCTTATGGTAAGAAAGAGGGAGAATGCCAAGAAGAGAAAGATGTTAAATAAGGGACATGGTGTGCCTTTACAGGATGGTACACATCAACACCTATGTACCATGTGTTTGTGTCCACAGAGACCAGAAGAGGGAACCAGATCCCCAGGAACTGGAGTTACAGATGATTATGAGCTGCCATGGGGGTACTGGGAATTGAACCTGGGTCCCCTGGAAGAGCAGCCAGTGCCTTTAACTACTGAGCTATCTCTCCAGCCCTAAAAGTAACATAATTTTAAGAATTAGAAGAGAAAATGCATTTGACCTTAACCATGGAATCTTTTTCTCTTGATTAGTCCAAAATTATAACATTGAACCCTTGGAGTTGAAGACAGTTTTAATATTATGTTATCATGTGGCAAATAAAACATTAGAGTCATAACATTCATGCCATGTGCTACTTTTCAACTTTTAGTATCAATGAGCAGAAGCAGATGACTTCATTGTTACTCTATAGCATCAGTAGAATGACAATTGTCTTGTCAAGCTAAGAATAAAGTTAGAAGAAAATGGTGGAACACAAGAAGGAAGAGGATAGGGACAGGGTGGGTTCTACTGTTTTTGATATATACACATCAGAGCCAGGACATGGCCTGGAAATGACAGCATATGCAACAGGGATAATTGTAAATCTAAAAGTACCACATCATCGAAAACTAAAATCAAGATTGGGGAGGATATGAAAGTATACATATGAGAAAGTTCCTATGTCATTGGACTAAATTTAAAATGATCTCTTTGGATGACCAGTCAAGGGAAAATGTTATTAGCACAAAATAAAGTTATGGAGTAGCCATAAGAAGATAAAAGGTGGGAAGGGCTTCCTCTGAGAGGAGGCTGGGGGCAATGAAGGCTCCCCTCATGATGCTGGAGTGAAAGTCGCAGGAAGTGCAGGAGATGTTGCCTTCCATCATAGGTTACTCTACAATAATGATGTGCATGTTTGCTCTAAAATATTTATAGATCAGAATTCAGTTTAACATCTTCAGAAACAATTTTCAGATCTTTTCATTCGGGCCATTCCCCTAGTCTGCGCTTTCCTGTACTTATGTACTTAAAGATTCTATGGTATCTTCAACTCACTCATCCCTATAATTACTCTCATTGAATACCCTAAAAGTAATTTATATTACTTTAATCTCCAAAGGGAAGAGATCAGAACTTTTAATTTTTTATCAAGTCAGAGTACAATAAACATTTAGTTAGGCTAGTGTAATTTAAATGTCCAGGAAAGAGAACATTGAAGAAGGGAGGGAGAGAAGAAAGAAACGATGGAGGCCAGGAGGAAGAAACATGACATTAGAATTTCTTGTCTAACACATGACCTTCTTTGGTCCATAATGTAATGTTCCCTCTTGGTCCTTTTTTGCTCTTAAATGTTTTTGCCTGACTTTTAGGAGTTCTGAAATATTTATTCTAGGGAATCTCCATCCACTCTACAAGATAGGGAGGGTGAACCTCTTCTGTTTCATAGACTGATCTCGGGAGGGTAAGAGGACAGAAGCTCTGGAATGTTGTCTCTTCCATTTACCTGAAGCCTTATCAGCTCCCCTTCCCAGGAAGACTTACACTGTTCTTTTTCTGTCCAAATTGCACACATACAAAGTAGGGAAAGAGAAAAGATCTTTATTTCCTGCTCTGGTTACTATATTTTATTGGGTCTTTTCCCTTTCCTTGACTCCCGAAAACTGACTGTATTTCAATTTATCACTGTCTGTACATCACCAGCCCCCAAGTTTGAAAGCACCATCATTCTGAACAATAAAATTCTCCTTGGGATACATAATACATAAAGCTCTCCCAGAAGAAATCAAAACTATTGATAGTTGTCCACCATGTAGTTAATTCAGAAGCAAGCATTAAAATGGATAAACAAAATGATGCTGCTTCTGTTAATGCCCCATGAAGGCAGACCCCTAAGTAATAATAGAACATAGGAAATCAATAGAGCTTGGTAACTCCTATCCATTGAGACCTTATTAACTACATTGTAGTCCTCAGCCAAATTCAATATAGCACCATGATCAATTTATGAAAGAATCCAAAGGATTCAAAACTACATTTTACCTAGAAATTATGCTTCCAGGTGAAGTATAGAGGACCATTGTTAGTAGCCAATGACTATGAACTCTAGGACATCAAAGTCTGCCTTCCTGTCTCTAAAGGAGACAGCTCTGCTTCCATACATCTGCCTCCTCTCTTCTGGGGTCAGGCACAGCTGGTAATTAGCACAACACTATCCAATAAGAAAGCTAATGCAAGCCATATATGTAGTATTAAATATTATTGATCAGCACATTTGCAAGTGTTAGTGCTTACAAAAAAAAATAATTAAGGAGCCATGGTTGTGGTATATGCCTATAATCCCAGCACTCAGAGACTGAGGTAAAAGGATTATCAGTATAAGTTCATGGACTATCTGCACTTTATAGCAAGATTCTGCCTCAAAATAAAAATAAATGGTCAAACATGAACCATTCATGTGGCGAGCAGTCGTTAATGCAGAGACTTATAAATGGCCAAAGTATGGGATGCTCAGCCCTAAATGGGATATCTATATCACCCTATCTAAGGCTCAAAGAATGTTCCAGAAGAAGAGTTAGGAAAAAGATGTAAGAGCCAGCAGTTAGGGGAAAGTGTTAAGACACAGTGTCTTCCTGACCTGGCATAACCATTGCACACACGGATTCACTGAGGCTGCACTGGTTAGTTTTAACTGTCAGCTTGACACAACCCAGAATTTCCTGGGAGGAGAGTTTCAATTGAGGAAGTGTCTAGATTCAGTTGCCCTATGTGTATGTCTGTGGGTTGCTGTCAAGACTATTAGTTGCTGTAGGAAAACTCACCCTGAATGTGGACAGCACCATTTCATGGGGTAAAAGTGAAGAAAGCTTGCTGAGCATAAGAAGCAACCAAGGATCCATTTGTTCCTCTCTGCTCTTGACTGTGGATGTGATGATGTAACCAGCTGCTTGAGTTCCTGAATCTTAGAAGCTAAGTCTTCTAAACTATTGGGCAGAGCTGACAATGATGAAAGTGACTTCACAGGAGAGTGAGGGTTAGCATCTGTGTCCACCACAGGGCCTCACACCATTAAGATACATAAATGCTAGCATGGTATTGCAATACATCATCATCAACATCAGAGGGGTACCGTGGAGATTCTTCCACACATTAACACACAATGAATTTTCCTACAGCATCAACCTAGTCTTGCTACTGTCTCACTTAAAAATTTCCTAACATCTGTTACCATTTAAGTCTGATTTTTCAGTTTGTTTCACATCCATCCCATGAATGGCAAAGCTTCTCCTCAACCCTGAATGACAAGTCAGTAAAGGATGAACAACAAAAAGAAAAGATGAGAAGATGCCAAAGACATAAAGGGGGGATCTGGACTGCGTGGTGGTCTCTTAGCCAAGGAAACAGAATATTTTAGAAAAGAGAAATGAACCAACTGTCGAATGTGAAAACAGCTCAAATCAGTTGATGCTAAAAATATAAAAGTTTTCAAAAGACATGAGAGAGAGTATAGAGTTCAGTTTCTCAATAATGTGTGGTTCAAGTAACACCCAAAAAGCAGTTACACCATCTAGTAAACTGTTAGAGCTGTGACGTTGACCACAGTGTGTGTCCCCACTCAATGGGGAAGAAGGTTACAGGGTTTTAGCTCTTGTGGTGCATATCAAACATTCCCAAGAAGGATGCATTATGGAACTGAATTGCAAAATTATCAAAGTACTGACAAAGAGAACTTGGCAGAATTTGGGAGCAGGGCTCTCTATAAGAGCTGAGAGTTGTCAACATTGTTGTTATAATTAAATCCGTGGGAATTAAAAGGCTCCTTGAGGAAATAAGGAGACAGAGCATCCCTAAAACTAATGCGTAAGAGAAAAAATAGAAGGAAATGATAGGGAGAAGTCAACAAGGAAAGTGAGGGAGGAGGTGGAGAACATAATGCAGCATGTCCTCGAGAGAAGGTAGGGAAAGTTTCAATATGATAAACAAATACAGCAGAAGTCGAAGAGAATTTAAAGTCTGCCCGAGTAATTACATTAAACAATAAATCATCCATGCACCAGAAGAGACAAAGTAAGAATGGGAATATGAGTTTAAGAGGAGAACAGAAAAATAGGAAGTGGAATTTTTTAGTGAGTACTTGCCCATCGCCAGGGAGAGGCAAGCTAACACACGTGAAGAAAAAACCAGCAAAAGAGAAGAGGAATGGACACATGGCAGAATATCACCGTAAAATGAGTCTTTTCAGGGAGGGGAAAGGCTAGGTAGGATCCAGATGAATATCAAAGAAGTTAAAAAAAAAAAAAAACTATTTTCTTTGAAACTGAAGAATGGGAATAGTCAATAGATATTCTTGAGACTTTTATTCCTGGTTATGCTTGTTAGTTCTTCCTGTCAACTTGACACAACCTAGAAAAATCTGGGAAGAGAATCTTAACGAGGAATATCTAGAGCAGGTTGGCCTATGGACATGTCTGTGAGGAATGGTCTCAGTTATTGACTGACCCAGCCCACTGTGGGCAGCACTATTCCCTAAACCAGACCTTGAACTATGTAAGAGAGAAGAAAGCAAGTAATCTGCAATTCATTATTTATCTTCTCTGCTCTTGATGGTGAATGCGATGTATCAAGTTCCTCCCTTGACCTCCCCACAATAACGGACCATAACCTAGAATCACAAGCCAAATAAACCCTCTCTTCCCTGAGCTGTTTTTCCTCAGCATATTTGTCATAGCATCAGGAATGAAACTAGAACACTGGTGGTTTGAATCAGAATGGCCCCAGTAGGCTCATGTATTTGAATGCTTAGTTACCAGAGAGTGGAAGGAACTCTTTGATAGGATTAGAAGGATTAAAAGGCATGGCTTTATCCGAGTAGGTGTTGTTGTAAAACAGCATGCGGCAGTCTTGGCGGGTTTGAGCCAAGGGAGGGTGAGAAAGACATGCCATGCAGACCCAGCAGGCAGCGGAAAGTTACTCACACATGCAGACACGGCATTCACATGGAAAGGGGAGAGGGAAGAGAGGGAAGGAGAGAGATGGGGGAAGAGAGATGGAAAAAGAGAGAAAGACAGAGAAAGTGGAGGTGCACACAGCCTCATGGAAGGAGAGAGGGAGAGAGGAAGGAAGAAGAGAAGGGGGAGAGGGTTTTTTTCTTAAAGGGGTGGGGCTGAATGCTACCATTCCCTAACAGGTGTGGTCATGTTGGGAGAAGTGGGGGTGGGCTTTCAGGTTTCCAAAGCCAATGCTAAGCCCAGTTTCTCTCTCTCTCTCTCTCTCTCTCTCTCTCTCTCTCTCTCTCTCTCTCTCTCTCTGCTCACAGATCAGGATGTAGCTCTCAGCCACTTCTCTAGCATGCACCATGCCTGCCTGCCGCCATGTTCCCTGCCGTGATGATAAGGGATCAAGCCTCTGAAATTCTGAGCAAGCCCCCAACTAAATGCTTTCTTTTATAAGCGTTGCCTTGGTCATGGTGTCTCTTCCCAGCAACAGAACAGTGACTAAGACAAACAATGACCCTGAGAACTTGCCAGCTACTTAATGCACTCTTTTATAGTCGAATGAGCAACAACCCATAATATTCAGGCCCGTGTTGTATAGGCATTAGCTTAGATCACTTTCAGCATTATACAGACATCTGTGAAGCGACTAAAGAGTGGCAGCTCCTCTCTAACCACAAAGGAGAGCAGAGTCATAGCGATGTGAGAATCACACTTTGCAGACTCTTTACTATCTGAGATTTCAGGCCACATTTTCATTTCTAGGACTTGCCACTTGCAAATCAGTCTGTTACCATGCATCAAATCTTTGCTCTAATCTATGGCTTACACATCAGAGCAAATGGTGGATAGCCTACAGAATCTCCCATACTTTCAAAATGGGCAATACTGTTACTCCTCAAATCAGTGCAGCTACCTGTCACAGGTCCAGCATCTCAAGTGACTATCAATGGATGGCTGCACACAGACATATTAAGTACTTCCCACACGCCAGCACACCTCATAATGAGGGACACAGAAAAGTTTGCTGAGAAATCAAACGCACTATAAGAAAAGCCTAGTGTAGCTTCTTCAAGTGGATGCTAAGAGATACTACATTGAATGTTTTCCAACAAGTAGTGGTTTACAAGCAGTGTAGCTAGTTAGCTCATCACCTTCAATGGAACTGTTTCCATAAACATTCTGGCAACTGTAGAACACCACGAGTGTATGTTAAAATATGTTCCAGGATTAGTTTGTCTTTCTCCTCAAGTGAAGAGTTTTTACTGAATCTTAGGATTTAGTGGGAAGACTGTTATGTTTGTGATTGAGTGCTTGGATAAGAAACTGGAGACGTAGCAACGGTCAGATGCATGCAATATCGACATATCAATAGACAGCAACAATGTGGGCGGCAGCTGTTGCCTTTAACCCAGACATATGCCATGAGTAATTGGCGGTAAATACCAAATATTTTATCAAACCCCTAACGGCAACATTGTTGAGCAGAATAGATGGAGCTGACCAGTTACTTAGGAACAGTTAATTAAAGTCAAGCTGTTACCTTCCTTTACAAATGAATATTTAATACAGTTGAATTTCAAACTTTTTTTTAATATAGGTGATACAGAATGGATACCAGTGATTTTTTTTAATCTCAGGTTCATTAAGACACTATTTACTTCCTTATTTAAAACATGCATTGAGATGCTGGAGAGATGACTCAATGGTTAAGAGCACTGGTTGCTCTTCCAGAGGACCGAGAGGTTTGATTTCCAGTACCAACATGGTAGTTCACAACTGTAACTCCAGTCCCAGAAGTTCCAATGCCCTCCTCTGGCTTTCATGGATACTAGGCATGCATTTGGCTCATACCTATACAGGCAGACGAAAGACTCAAACGTATAAAACAAAAAAATAATAATTTTTAAACATGCACTGAATAATTGAAAAGGCAATGAGAAACATTTTAAGAGATCCACAGTGCTGAGCAGCGTGGCACATGCCTCTAATCCCAGCACTAGGGAGGCAGAGGTGGGCAGATCTCTGTAGGTTCGAGGCCAGCCTGGTCTACAGAGCAAGGTCTAGGACAGCCAGGGCTATACAGAGAAAACCTGTCTCAAAAAAGGAGAAAGCGGGGAGAAGTGGAGGAGGAGGAAGAGAAGGAAAAGGAGGAAGAAGAAAAAGAGAAGGAGGAGGAAGATGAAAAAGAGAAGGAGGAGGAGAAGAAGAGGAAGAGGAGGAGGAGGAGGAGGGGGAGGAGGGAGGAGGAGGGGGAGGAGGAGGGGGAGGAGGAGGGGGAGGGGGAGGAGGAGGAGGAGGAGAAGGAGGAGGAGGAGGAGGAGGAGGAGGAGGAGGAGGAGGAGGAGGAGAAAAAGAGATCCACATTGGAAACTTTACAACGACATTTGTAGTAAAGTATGTATTCCATACACTGATGAGAAGACTAATAGTGCCTTCAGGGTACCATTCTCCCATTTCTAGAAGTAATCATTTTATCTCACTACTATGAATGGTGACAATTCAAGATTCCTAATTCCTAGTGGTAAATAAATCTATAGATCTGAGGTTTTAGAAATCATGGAGATGAAAAATTAAGGAAATACAGAAAGAAAGATGAATAGAAAATAAACCTTGAATATAAGGGTGCAGCTGAATGGATGGAATAACTTCTAATAGTCTATAAAATAGGAAGATAACTGGAGTTGACAATTAATTCAAAATATTAATAACTAGCAGGATTTTGACTATTCCTAACTGAAAAAACAATAGCTCTGTGCCTGAGATGGTGGTCATACAAATTACCCTGGCCTAAACATCATACACTATTATATGTATAAATGTACTGAAACATATACCATATCTATCCCACTAGTAGTCAATTACTTTGAATTGATTAAAAATACATGTTAATTATTAAAGAAAATATAACCTGAATACTTATATTTTGTACATGAGCCATACAAGGAATATCTGTTGTTATTTTCATTACATTTTTATTTATCTATGTGTGTGAGTGTGCGAGCACCTCCATGCTACGGCATCCCCATGGAGGTCAGAGAACAACTTTTGGGAGTCAATACTCTCCTTCCACCGTGAGTCCCAAGGATCAAATTCATGCCATCAGGCTTGACAGTAGCAAGCATTTTACCTGCTAAGCTCCCTTGCCAGACCAGAGAATGTACGTTTTGAACAAAGTGTGTTACTTCCAACCAAGAACAAGCTCTAAATCTCTACCACAGGGAAGGGTCTGCCAGAAACAGTCCTGAGCCATGCACCATGATGCAAAGAGCAGACTGCTGTAAGCCGGAGTTCTACACACTTGCCTCTAGGAGGTTCTCGCATGAGTGCCCTGGAAAGCAGAGCATTCTTTTTAGTGTAAGACGCCACCATCTATATTTAGGAGAGAGAAAACCCTTGATGAATTCAAAAGTTCCTCACTAATCTCAGCATCCCTCCGACTGGTTTGTGGTGGCCTTGGTAGATGCTCACAAGTAAAACTGGACAGGAAGTCTTCCAGCAGTGGCAGGACATCCAATACATCTGCAGGTCGACTCCCATCTCACACACAAACGTAAAGCCGATACATCTGCAGGTCTCGTCTCACACGTGGACATAAAGCCTGTGGTACCTGTATGCAGTTGCTGGCTGTGGTAGACACAACAGCCAAGACTGATGGCATGGGGCTGTACACTCCAGCTCCAGGTAGTTCACACTCAAGTATTTGCAGTGGGAGGACGTGTTGGTGCTTTTCTCCGTCTAAGCAGGCATTCTAGCTTGTGTGGACAGTATACAAGAGAGCTGAACCTTCCTCTTTCCCTGAACACTCTGAAAATCTGTTTAGTTACTCCCTTTTACATTAAGAAACCAATTCTTTTCTGTTCACTTTATTTCACCACTAAAACTATGTTATTGTTACAATAAGGAAGTTAATGTTTGTATAAGAAAACTGTTTTATCCTAATTAATATACTTCGGGATGTTTATAGGGTAAAGAACTCATTCTTTATTAATTAAGAACATAGAGAGAGGGCTGTGGTCTTGTGTGAACAATTTCAATAGTTTCCTCTACTACACCTAGATCATTAGCAAAAATAAACAGTATCTCTGTTTACTATTTCTCTTTAAAATTGATTCTGAATGACAATGCCTGCTGCCAATAAGCTTCTCAAGGGAGGTGAGTTATCGCAGGTTATCTCAGCCTCCACAACACATTGTGTATCATTCTAGGTTTCTCAACAGTAGGGGACAGTGTCACTTTTAGAACCCAGTACCTAAGAAGAGTATCTAGTGCTTAGTGCTAAATGTCTATGAATACAAAGTGTGTTCATTCTCTTGGAGCTGGAGAGATGGCTCAGTGGTGAAAATATTTTGGCTCTTACAGAGAGAACCTGGGTTTGATTATCATCATCTACATGGCAGTTCACAATATCTATGGCTCCAGCTCCAGGGGATCCAACACCCTCCTCTAGCCTCCACAGATACTTGGGACACAGAGGGTGTTGAAAGTATGGGAAGCTCTAATGGGATAAACACCAAGAAAACCAAATTAAAGTAGATTCTAATAGTATTGCTAGAAGAAAAAGAGAAATAATTCTTAAAATGAGAGAGAGAGGATGAGTCCAGTAATTTAAAGAGGTAGCAATAAGACTGATGGCAAGCTAACAGACAACCATGGAGTTCAGAGGGTAAAGAAACAGTTTCTTCAACTTGCTGAACTCATTTCCAACTTAAAATCAGATGCACCGAATTAAAACATCAAAATGAGGGTGACTGCTTCCAGGGCTGAACGTGATGGGGTAAAACACGTTGAACTGTTGCTTTCACAGATAACAGACAGGATATATCAAACAGCCATGCAAGTCACATGATCATGATGGAAAGCAAGCAGAAGCCAGAGAAAATCTGATTCACACTGAGAGATACCATCATGTGGCATTTCTTCTGAAGGTTAAAAAAACTGAAGATTAAAAAAAAATCTTGTGGAAGAGGGAGCTACAAATAGACAGAACTTTGAAACTACACATGAACTTTCTTAAAAATCCACAGCATGCACTGGGACAATGCCAAAGACCCAGTAAGTACAAAATATAAATAGATAGATAGATAGATAGATAGATAGATAGATAGATAGATAGATAGATAGATAGATAAATAAATAAATAAATAAATAAATAAATAAATAAATAAACTTTTTCAAGGGCTGTACTATTCTATTAATTGTATTCTTTTTTGGGAACAGAAGCCTCTATGCCAAATAGGTTTGGTCAACCCATCAAACAATCCTTTGAAATGCCACAAAGCCTGTACTATGAAACTAAAGACTATATCCCAAAGACTAAGAGTCCTTTGTAAGTCTGAAGGGAAAATTAAACAGGCTTAACCTTTTTTAAAGGTTGGGTAAACCCTCTGGTGACTGCTTAGTTACCAATCATTTGCTGAAGCAAAACTTAATGGTCTTTAGGGGAAGAGAAGACAATATAGAATCTCTACAATTGACTCGGCATACTACCAGGTGTGTACAATCAAAACCACTATTCACACAGACCAAAGAAGGTGTTACTCTGACACAAAGCAAAATCAGTCAGTAGAAACAGAATCCAGATGAGTCAGATAGCATAGATAAAATAACAAGGAACCTAAGGCAGTTGTTGTAAATATGCTCTAAATGGTGACTTTAGAGAGCGTCTTCTCCAGTTTATAGTAATCTTAAACAACATTTGACAGACACAAAAAAATTCTACACATAAAGGGACAAGCCAAATAGTTTGATTCATTAGAATTAAGAATAGAAAAATATCAAAAAAATGTTTACTATAGTGGAAAGGAGGAGAGATTTTAGTTCTTGACAATTAGCAAATGACTCACTAGAAGATATAAAAAGTTGTCAGAGAAATGTAAGTTAAAACTGTACTAGAATACACCTGCAAACATTTCATTAAGATCACTGACAGTCAGAACGCAGGGCAGATGGAGCTCCTGTACAGAGTTCATGGGAAACATCCATATGAAAATCCATTTCAAAAATTATCAGTATCACCAGGTAGCCAGGGCTGTTGTTACACAGAGAAACCCTGTCTCAAAAAAATAAAAGGGGGGGGGGCAAAAAAGCAGTATCTGCTAAAGCTAACCATATGTTCATGATTCATTCCTAGCAGTAAACATAACTGTTTACATTTATGAACCAAAATTAATGTACATATACATACATACCAATAATATTTATTAAACCAAAAGCTGAAACAATTCAAATGTCCATCAGCAATAGAATGGAAAAGTAAATTATTTTCTATTCACCAATGGAAAAAATAACCTACCATATGATGAGATCTCAAAG
The DNA here is from genome assembly GCA_902168425.1 of Peromyscus attwateri. Classification (NCBI taxonomy): domain Eukaryota; kingdom Metazoa; phylum Chordata; class Mammalia; order Rodentia; family Cricetidae; genus Peromyscus; species Peromyscus attwateri. Next base: position 42,421 of record CABHPP010126988.1, read on the forward strand.
ATATATTGAGTGATATATTGAGCAAAAGAAGCCAAACTTAAAATTTAACATGCTACATAGTCTCATTTGCATAAGATTTTTTTTAAAAAAGGCTAACCTATAGTGGTAGAAGTTGGGATATTGGTTACCTTTGAGGTAAGAGTGTGGTAACTGATTAAGGCACAATGGCTGCTTCTAGGATTTTAGTAATGTTCCTTTGTTGTTGTTGTTGTTGTGTTGTTGCTGTTTTGCTCTTGGATGTCCTTTTTATATATTTATGTGTACGTGTGTGTCTGTATGTGTACATGCACCACATGAATGAAGTACCAACAGGGGACAGAAGAAGGCACAAATCCCCTCAAACTGTAGTAACAGGTAGTTGAGAGCTGTCATGTTGGTACTAGAATTTGAACCTGGGTCCTCTGTAAGAGCATCCAGTCCTCTTAACCACTGAACTTCGTTCGTTCATTTGTTTGTTTGTTTGGAGACAGGAAACTATGTAGGCTTGACTGGCCCAGAACTCACAATGTAGACCAGGCTGGCCTCAAACTTATAGAGATCCACTTGCCTCTGCCTCTGCCTCTGCCTCTGCCTCTGCCTCTGCCTCTGCCACTGAGTGCTGGTATTAAAGGCATGTGCCACCCCACCCCCAGCCCTTAGTAATGTTTTAGTTCTTGATCTGCATGGAGGATACATGAATGTGAGTGCAGTATGTAAAAATATATTGAGGAGGTCACAATAGAGTATGTACCTTTATGAATATATATTATTCTTCAACAAACCACTAAGTAACATTTACGTATATGGCTTAGAAGTGAGATCTGCAGATTTTAGGGAAGCAGTGGCTATTCAAAGGGAGTGTACACGCTATAGGTAAAACATGTAATCTATACATTTAAGTAGTTCTTAGCGAATATCTACGTAATTTTGTAAGTAATTAAAACGATTTGAATAAAATTTCAGATTTAATTCCTTGCTTGTATCCAGGTGTACTAGTACTTGAACTGTAGGATCATGAGCAACTATAAGCAGTCTCTATGGCATGGACCCTTTCGCTGGATCTCTGTCCTCTATGTATTACCTTTCCTTTTGTTATCTACTCCTTACTCTATCCATGTTCCACCTTCTGCAGGCACATTCTTTAGGGAACACAAATGTTCTCACGTTTTATCACTTTCGACTCATAAGTAAAGCCACTGAAAGCAATAAAATAGAGGACAGAATCTCATAAGAAGGCTAAAGCTAGGCCGG
>CABHPP010126989.1:0-25519 GCA_902168425.1 Peromyscus attwateri
ACACACACACACACACACACACACACACACACACACACACACACACAAGGAGTACAAAACATGAGGAAAAGCAGGAAAGAGTAACCATTAAAATCATTGACTATGGAACACAGGTAATTGCAGACTGAAACATGGAATCATTCTTTTTATTTAGAAATATAGCACTTAAATTTCCTTTGTGTATATCTTATGGCTTTCAGGTTTGTGTTTGTATGGAAATCCTGAGTATGCAAATGAATTTATCTCTGTGTCTATACATATTTCATGTGTCTTTTCTTGGGCTCTTTTCTCTCAGTTTGTTTGTTTTGTCCTATTCCTATTTTTATCCTATTATGTTATATTTATTTTTATTTATTTATTTATTTACTTAATGCCAAATGCTGTTTATTGAAGGAGGGAGGAGGTCTTAAACACAGGCTTACAGCACAATGGGAGGACCCTGGAGGGCAGAAGTTTGCTACCGATGTTTTACAATCTTGCATCTAAGCTGTTAACACCCATTATACAGGATACACAGACAAGGATCTTCCCTTAAGCTTTCAGGAGGGTGGAACCCAGCAGGGAATTAGCATAGGGAGGATATCAAGGTCAAGGTCAGCAAGCAAGGCAACAGTTACCCAAAACAGGGGCCAGGGCAGATCTCCCATGCTCATGGATAGGTAGGATTAACAGTAAAAATGGCAATCTTACCAAAAGCAATCTATAGATTCAATGCAATCCCCATCAAAATCCCAACACAATTCTTCACAGACTTGGAAAGAAAAATACTCAACTTCATATGGAAAAACAAAAGACCCAGGATAGCTAAAAGAATCCTGTATGATAAAGCAACCCTTGGAGGCATCACCATTCCTGACCTCAAGTTCTACTATAGAGCTATAGTAACAAAAACAACTTGGTACTTGTATAAAAACAAACATACGGACCAACGGAATCGAACTGAAGACCCTGACATTAATCCATGCACATATGAACACCTGATTTTTGACAAAGAAGCCAAAACTATAATTATTTTGTTATTATCCTTTAGATGCCTGTTGTTTTTTTAAGGAGAGACAGAAAGGGAGTGGATCTGGGTGGAGAGGAGGTAGGAAGGAACCAAGAGGTGTAGAATGAGGAGAAACTGTAATCAGAATATACTGTATGGAAAAAATTATTTTCAATAAAAGAAAATAATTTAAAAATTAAACAACCTATATTTTGTCTTCCAATTCTTCACATCAAAGCAAAAGTAAATCAGTGTACATTGAATGTTTGTATTATAAAAATAAATGAGATAATTAAGCATTTTACTAAACATAAATGCATCTTGTATTTAAAATTTAGAAAATGCCTATGAATATATTCTATACATTAAAATATACATGTATTTAAATCAACATATGGAAATGGTTATAAGAACATTTTCCCTTGGCTTGTGTTTTAAGTTCCTATGATGTATTAAAATGTTCTAGTGATTTATATTTATTTTCCTTCTATTTTGAATGATCAATTTAGGATTACTGAGAATGAAGGACTCTACTATATGCTAAATAAATAAAATTTGTCCCCATTTACAAATAGAAAAAAAATTAAGCAAGTTTGATTTCTATACATGACTAAATTTACAAAGTAAAAATTATTGATTTCTTCCATTTTTTGACATGAATGTGTTTTTATCATAAAAACGGCTAGTGGAAGTAATTTTATTTCAAACACACTTTTTCTAAACAAAATTATGTGGATTACCTCACAACTGTCTATCACAACTTGTAAATCATATTTTATAGCTGCTTTTGTGGAATTACCTTTAATGGTTCTCCTGATACACAGAAAAATAGAGAATTAATGTTAGATGTTCTTCGGACTTGAAAAAAGGAAAGTGAATTTTCAGTCTATGCACTCGGAACAATTTACTTAAAATAATATGGAGAAAAGAAAAAGGAAGCAACACAAATCATTAATTCAAGAAATCTTAGAAAACAAATGTATAGTAATGATTTATGAGACTATACTGACCAAGGACACACCCAACCTCTGTTGATAGGGAAAATAAATAGCCCAATCTACTGTACAGTGAATTCCTGCCAGTTCTCAGCAGGGACCATGGCTCTGTTTTGATGATTAAACAGCAAATAGTCACATCTGGAAATATGAAGGTCAAAGGTCATTTTACTCATAAAACCTCACCAGTATGATTCATAATAACCCATCTCTGACCCTTCCATGAATTGGAGGCTGCTGCTGATATTGCTGTATAAATATACTAAAGCACAATTTTATGCTCTGTTGTGATTTTATTTTGGTGGCGTGTTTTACTTAAACAAGTGGTATAGAATTTACAAAAAAAAAAAATGCTCAACCCATATGTTCAAGCTGAAAAGTGTCTATTTTTGCTGAAATCCAATTCCATACTACATATGTTATAAAAACACTTGGCACACGAGGTTTGTTAAGTAAACTGTTTCCATATTCAACACTTGCATGGTATTTTTTTTTTTTTTACTTTCCTGCTTTATTGGTAGTAGAATGTATTATATTTACATTTGCAATATATTTATATTTACAATGCATGCTTTAAGCAACATTTAAAAGAAAGTTCTGAACCACCTCCCCCATCCCTCTCTCATCTCACAGTCCACTCTTTGATTAGTCTATATCCTTTGACAAAAAGTGCCGCTGTGTAGGTCAGGCTGGCCTCTAACTCACTATGTTAACCTAACTGACTTTAAAGTCCTGATTTTCCTGCCTCTACTTTCCAAATTCTGAGAGGACAGATCCAAGCCACCATGTCTACTTTCCTAATCTCTTCCAAAGAAACAGACATTTGTCCCCATATGTCCAATTTGTATGTGGAAACCTTAACTAATGCAGCTATATTCGGAGGATGGACTTATAGCAGAAGTAATTGAGGGTAGAGTGGTCCAAAAGGATGGGGCCATGTTCCCATAGGATTAGTGAACTTAGAGTAAGTAATGCGTGGGAGCTCTCAGGTTCTCACCACGTAATTGTTGTATACATAGCAAGCAACAAGAGCGTTTCTTGCCAAAAACTGATAATGCTGATGTCCTGAGTTTAGGTTTCCAGACAACACAGCCAATGGTGATTATGTTTACACCACACAGCCAGTGGTGATTTTGTGGTAGCCCAAGAGGGCAATAGTTAAAAAATTATGTTCCCAAAGCAGCATTTCACTTGGTATGGGCACAGGTATGGGTGTGGTTTATAGGGAGTAGGTTAGGGGACAGATTTGGGAATACACTACTTAAAACTGTACAGCCATGGCACTTATAGATCTTATCATTGCTTTTTCACTATCTGGAATTCCTAACATTAAACTCATTTCCAAATAGTATTTGTATAAGTCTGTGGTTTATGTGTATAGCTCAGTGGTAAAGTACATGTATGAGTTCTGGGTTTAATCTCTGAGACTAGAATAAATAAATTATAAATAAAAAACACCAGCTCTTGGGAGAAGATAAATAAAAGTAACTTATGTGTTTTATATATAAAAATGTTTCATGTGTAATTAGGACCATAGGACTGTGTTTTTGTTCTCATATTTTGGACAGCATATTCTATATCTGTCTCTCTTCAAGTTGGTGAATGTAGTTTTAGAGATTCTTCAAATACAAGTCAACTGCATCACTGACTTGAGAAAATCAATCTAAAAGTCTTAAATCACCAGATCTGGCTTACTAGGAGCAGGCAGAACTTCGAGAGCACAGAATAGTCCTAAGTGTGTAAATTAGCTGTCATTGGCAATTCTGTGAGCTGCTGATGTGACTTTATCTTTTTCAGGTACTGATGACACTTTGCTTACCACATCAGGTTACCAGGTAACTGCTGGAAACTTACCAAAGTAAATGAATCTTTGGGTATTAACACTTTCAAAACTCATACCTTAGCTATTCAAAGTGCTTCACATTAGGAAAAAAAATGGCATTTTAAGCCTTCATGGTGGTAATTTCTTTATCAGCAGGGAGGTTTTTCTTATCTAAATTGGTCTGAGAGGATTCTGGATGGTGGTTGCTATTAGCTGAAACTCCTGAGCCGACTGTCAGCAAATGTCAACTAAGTATGACAATTGTCATTAGTAAAATGGAGACACTTTCTTTGGGGGGGGGAGATTATAAGATATCACTATTTTAATCTATTTTTTTTAATTTATAATATAGTCACGTCATTTACTCTCCCCCTTTCCTCCCTCCATACCCTCCATGTACCAGCCCAATTGCACTCTTTCAAATTTTCCTAAATTGTTGTCTGTTGTGTGTATGTGTGTGTGTGTGTGTGTGTGTGTGTGTGTGTGTGCACGCGCGTGCATCCATGTGTATGCCTAAATACAGAAATACAACTTGCTCAGTCTGTATAGTGTATATGTATTTAGGGCTGATCAATTGGTATTGGATAATCAATTGAGGTGCTCTTTCCTGGGACAGGGGAGTATTTTTACAGCTCTCTCTGTATTCTTTAGTTGCCTAAAGCATTTACTGCTTTTGAAAAATTAAATTAGTGCAGTAACACACATTCTTCTTTCATAGAGATGAAAGCATCTAGATTGTCCTTTAATTGAGTTTTGTTGCTGGAAAGGCTATATGCGCTCTATGATTAGACAATGATTTTTTTTTTTTTTTAGTGTATATCTGGTTCTTATTGGTTAAAATTTGGCAGTGCTCTATCATAACGCTGTGAAAAAAAAATGTCCCTAGGTTTTGTGTGTTTTGGTTTTGGTATTTTGGTTTTGTCGTGGTTGTTTTGTTTTTGGAAAACAATAGGCAATAACAGGTGAGACAATATGGTGCCAAAATGTTTTGGATATGTTAAAGGAAAATATATATTTTCTTTAAATCATATACTAAAGCCCCAAATTTGAGAGGAAATTGGGTTCAACGTGGAATAGAGGCATTAACAAATGAGTTTTCAAGGCTGCTAATACATAAGGAAGCCGAAGGGGCTGTGAGATAGCTCAGCTGGTGGGAGTGCTTCCCTAGCATGCATTATTCTCAAGACTGCAAAAGCACAGAAGACCAAAATATCAAAAATAAACTAACAGTTTAATATAATTAACATCAAGTCAGAACGCTTTTGGTAGAACATATACACACTTTATGACTTACATTTACACAACATTATAGCCCATGTATCATTTTAAGATATATATTTTGCTTAAATTATTAATGCTTTATTGAAATACTTAAAGAATAAGATAAAAACAAAAAAATATAGTATATATGGGACTATAATGGTATTGAGAGAAAAGCAAACTGTTCCTGGTACTTTTCCTCTCTCTTTTTCTCTCCTCTCTCTGTGTGTGTCTTTCTCTCCATCTTTTTCTCTCTCTTAGTCTCTTTCTATACTGAGGAGTGAAGTAGTGATGATCTTTCTTTATATTTCAATATTCATTTGATTTAGAACCTGTCAAATGATATAGTGTGTGTGTGTGTGTGTGTGTGTGTGTGTGTGTGTGTGTGTGTATGTGTGTGTGCGCGCGTGCTAAAGCAGCTTTCTAAGTTCCAACTAGGCAAGACTGGTTTAGAAATATTACATGAAGATTCCGACTTTGTAGATTGTCTAACTTTTTTGAAGAAGGGGGTTAGCATACTCATGTTTCCTCTTTTTCTTTCTATTTTTCTGTTTACAACTTTCTGAGATTGCTGAATTTCCATATACTTTCCATCTGCCTTTTTGTAGTCTACTGCATCAGTTAATCACTGGAACATTCATTCCCTTCAAACTCCTTGATTTATTTAAGAACTCCGTGCACTGGAATGGTTATCATAAATAATTTAAACTAGTTGGAAGAAAAATTCTTTTGATAATTTTATATATCTACATATATATATTAGAATGTATATACTATCAATATTCTGATATATGTATTAGAATTCCTACCTCATGTTGGAGATCCACAATTCAATTTTGTGCTTGATTTCTTTATGTAGTGTAAATCCAGAGTAAAAATCACACTTTTCACATTCTTTAAATAATGAATCTTTCCTGCTGTTGCATCTTGAATTTCCCAAATGCATTTGTAATATTATCTCAGTGTTAAGGATGTATTTCCTGGTTTAGTTTTTACAAGGAAAGGAGTTTCTGGAGGTAAAGTTCAACAGAATAAGGGTTGTTTAAGATAATTTTAGAAGTAAAACATATCGTGCTTCAGATAATCTTGAAATTGTGGGAGTAGAGAGAATAAGAATATTAATGAAATCCAGATTGTTGCTTTGGTCTCCGTAGACAGTTAAGCTTCTTAGGCAGACTCAGGGGAAGAGTTTGGTTTTCTTATCTCCCCCTAGGTTTAGTGGGAAAACCATATACTTGAGTAGGCTTGAAGTGATCACAGGGGACCTGGCTAGTGCCTGTTATTTGCCTAATTCTTTGCCCACGGAGCTGTGGCCATCCTCTGACAACTGTTACACACAGAGAAATTAGCAGCAAATAAACAGAAGCAGGGCCCTGCCCAGTGCTAATTTACCCATTCTTCGTTTGTTTTAGAAGCCTCTAATTCCCTCTATTAAGTTCTTCATGATTTCTACTTGACTGACACTACAGTGACTCCTTTGTTCCCATTTACATAAAATTCTGTTGGATGTAATGTCAAAAGACATACATCGAGAAAATCTCCACTAATTATATCTGCTAGGATGGCTAGGAACAATTAATTATTTAAAATGTTGGTTTTGTCAATTTTTTTTCTTAATTTTCTGAAATCCAAGCATTTTTATGTTCCCATTGTTTTATAATCAGAATAAAGAAATGTATGAAACTCGTTTAGGAAATCTTTATAGTTTCCTAATTTATTGATGAAATATCTACCAGTTACAAGGAGACATTCTAGGTACTAGACATATAGCTTCTACTGAAATGTTCGTTTATCTCATAGCTGTGTTCTAAGTAGTGACAGAAACAGGAGCACAGAGAATGAAAAGTGTTTAACTGAGCTCTTTCTTGAAGAATTGACTGCTGAGTCTTGTCAATACCTAGATAATATGTCAAAATGTTGTCAGGTGGTAATTTGTTTGACACACTGATTTAAAAAAATGGAGTGAGGTTGGCATAGGCACGTTAAATGGAGAACCAAAACTATTTAAAGATGCAGCATTATGTCTTAAATGACATAATCTTCAACTGCATGAGAAATTTTAAACATAGATTCGTGTGACATGATTTTGCTCTGAGATCATAGTATTCAACATTTAAATCCATTCTCTACCTTGTGTATGCTAAATAGTCTAGTAGGGGATGTCAGTGGCATTGAGGCCAGATGACCTCTCAGAACAACTTTGCAATGAGTCTAGATTAAAGATATTGAAAGTTTGCACTAGGGTGTCTTCTGGATTGCTCATGGAGTGTCCTCCTAAATACTTTCTGTGTTGAAGACTTGCTTTGCAGCTGGTAAATATAGTCATTGAAAGGTGCTTAGGTCATACAGGCTGAACATGCTATAGGTTCAGGAAAGTTGGAGGAAGTATACCACTTAGGGAATGCCTTTGAAGTATGTTTCCTGTTCTCTGCCCTTTACACTCATCTCTGTGTGTGCTTGCTGGCTGTTGTGATAAGCAGCCTAAGCTGCACACCTCTACTGCCTTGAGTTTCTGGATTAAAGCCATGGATTAAATAGACCTTATATGGAAACCTCTCCCTCCTTTAAACAGTTATCTCCCGGTATCCACTACACCATGCTGTCACAGTAGAAACAGAAAAAACAAAAAACAAAAACAAAAGTTTTCAAAACTACTTTAAAGAGAAAACCAAAAGCATTAGTCTTGGGAAAAAGAGTAAGTGATGTTTGTGTGGTAAAAAACAACCAAGTAAATAATTGTGTGATGCTCTGCAGTGTTTCCAGGAAGTTTCTTCATATCTCATCTCTTCAAATTGTCACAATTTATGCACTGTTTTTTTTTTTGAGAAGATAAAAGAAAGATTTAAGTAAATATAATAATGATTGCCAGTTCACACGGTTACATAAAAAGCTTTTTAGAGAAGAAAGATATTTCTCCAGGAGACAAGATTATTTTGCAGTAATAAAAAGATGTATCATTTTACTTTATCCTATTAATCATATAAAATATTCATATTGTCTTATTTCCTGTCATATTGTTTAAAAACATCAAATAACCCATAATCCTTTATGTAGGGATGGAATTATATCTTTACTGACATAGTACAACTCATTGAAGAAAAATATTAATTGATCAACCTATTCTAAAATGTCCATATTCAACTAGCTAGAGATAGTCTCCTATATTCATATGCACTAGAACATTCCAGATATTCTTAGTAATATAGAATTTATGAAGACATTTCATCAAGGAAAGACTACAGATACATCATTAAGGTAACTTCTTCCACAAAATTTGCATGCAACAGGGTTCATAGACAAATTTGTATTTGTATATAGAGAGTAGAACACAATGTTCGCTACAGGTGTATGAATGTGTAGAAATGAGTAGTGGGCAATGGATAGTGTGTGATTCCTATTTGCTAGTCAGTGCAACATGTGAACTAACTTTTAATATTCATAATAATCGTAAGAGTTACATTACTATTATTATAAATTATAATTATTTCTTCAATTTTATTTTTTAATTATTTCTTTTTTTGGAAATAATAACCAGCTCATTACCCTTCCCTTTTCTCCCTCCAAGATGTCCCATATAGATCTTCTTGCTCTTTTTCCAACAAATGGCCTAATTTTTTTTATTAGTTTTTGTTATACACATATGGGGACATGTATACATACATATATCCCTTAATATATAACTACAACCTTATCAGTGTATATGTTAGTTATACGCATGTTTTCAGGCCTAACTATTTGGTATTGGATAAACAACTGATGTGCTCTTCCCAGGGAAATACTATTTCTTCTGCTCTCAATATGCTTTAGTTGTAGTTCTTCATGTAAGTTTTAAGTCTTATTGGCTTTCCCCATCTACGCTAGCACGTCTGTTGTTTTTCTTATTAGACATATGTTATTGAGACTTTATGTACATAGCAGTTTGGTGTGTTCTTTGATGTCATCCTTGTTCTGCTTCTATTTGGGCAGTCATATTGATGAGATTTTTATAGGTGTAACTTCTGATGTTCCTAGGATGCACACTCTCACAGGAGACTCTCTGATTCTCTGGTTCTTACACTCTTTCCTCCTCATCTTCAGCAATGTTCCCTGAACTTTCGGTGCAGGAATTATGTTGTAGGTGTATCAGTTGACGCTGGGCTCCATAATTCTGCATGCTAATTGTTCTGCAATGGTCTCAGTCTGTTACAGATGAGAAGGTTCCTTGATGAGGGATGATGACTACTTTATCTGTGGACACAATTCATTTATGTTTATTTTATAAATGAGAGAAAAGATAGAGAAGGGAAAGTAGAATATTTGGTTGATATCATACAATGGGTAAGCAACAGAGTTAAGTTCAAAGCCAGTGTTCTTTAGTGTCCATAATCTTAAGCACTGGTTAGTAAATGATCATTAGTTTCTTTCAGTGATAGTAAGGTGATATGTCGATCCTATTAGTAGAGAATATAGCATCTTATCACAATAGTTGTACTGATATTTAGGCAATTACAACAAAATAATTCATGCATATGAAAATATAAAGGAGAACGTATCCATTGTCATTATATGAATAATTTGTTTACCCCAGGAGAAAACTGGATTTATATTATTTTAAAACAAAATTTCAACTCTTGAGATGTCTGTTATGTACGTTATTGTTCTTTAAGAATGTAATGAGTCTGAAAAAGTATCTCATTTGGGAAAGTATTTATTGCCCAAGATGAGGACCTAAAATGGATTCCCTTGTGCACATAAAGAACTGAGATGGGGCAAACACTTGTGTGCTTAGACCTCCACATATACATGCACATAAATGCACAGAGACCCCCACATAAACACGATCACATCCTCCCACTGTACAGCCACATACAAAAATGATAATAATAATAAAATTAACAACACAATCACACAAAGTTTTAAATATATATATTTTGTGCATTTGTGGATAAACTTGAGCTCTGCTTGGGTGTATTTTGGTGTCTTAAGAGTTTTCAGGGGCTGGAGGGATAGCTCAGAGGTTAAGAACACTGGCAGCTCTTCCAGAGGTCCTGAGTTCAATTCCCAGAACCCACATGGTGGCTCACAAACATCTGTAATGAGATCTGGTTCCCTTTTCTGGGGTGTAGGAATCTATGCAGACAGAATATTATATGCATAATAAATAAATAAATCTTTAAAAAAAAAAAAAAGAGTTTTCAGTTCTCTGTTTCTGAACGTCCTAATTTGCTCTATATAGTGGTTTGTAAACTTGAAAATTTCTTTGACATTTCTCTTGTCTCTTTCCTTGTCACTGTTGAAAAAGTATTAGAAATGGTGAATACAATTTTATTATATGACCTTAAATATATCACCTAGCTTGCCTATTTCCTGTATATTCATTATCTTTTCTAAAGTGGTATATATTAATATTTATTTCCTATCATATAACTCATAAACATCGAAATGAACACACAGTAAAAAAAAATGTCAAGGATATGAAAACCAATGGCCTGTGATTCCAAGTTCATTGTGATGTTGCCCCAGGTACATAGAGGTATTCATAAAGTAAGCTTAAATATCACAGCACAGCATTCCACAATACAATAACCACATACTATATTTTCAGTGAATTGAATAAACTGAGAAAAATTGACTGTCTTTAAAGGTCAGGGTATGCCAATAAGATGTTATATTTCTTAGTTTTTTTTCTATTTTTATTTACATTTTAAGAACAGTGGGTATTTTTACTTATCAAATAAAAACTGAAAGAACTATATAAAAACAATATTTTAAGATAATAATAATAATATGAGATTCTGTCATTAGCAAAAATGTTTAAATCTTAAATACATGCTGAGTATTGTTATTGGATTTAACCATTTCAGTTTTCACAGCAAATCTGTTGGGTGGTATAACTGTTTTGTGCATAAAGAGACTTCTTCTGGGTGCAGAAAACAGAGGAAGAGTCTGGCTTCTTTAAAAAGGCCAACTGTTCAAAATAGAAAAATAAATTATAATATTTTCTTGGTTTCCTTCCTTGAATAAAAATTAGTAATTCCCTCTTGAAATCCCTCAGTGCCCGTGAAATACTGAGGACTGGACCATTTATTCAGCTCTTTATCTAAGTAGGAGGCGCTGCTGTTCTAAGTTCACAAAACAGAACAGTGATACCTAAAGTCTTAGAAAAGTGAAAAAGTCTTTCCTAACTTTTTTTTTCTAACTGCAGATACTGTAACCATTGGCACATATAGAAAAATTCTCTGCTTTAACTTCCAGAATGTTCCAAACATGTTGACATTTTATAGAAATTTAATCACACTTCCTGTAACAATTTGTTTCAAATGCATATTCAATGTGCTTTTATAAATATGCCCCTTATGAATATATAGCATGCAATTATTTTATATTTTCACTATGGAACACAATTTTGTTGTTGTAGTTGTTTGTATGTTTTTCAAGACAGGGTTTCTCTGTGTAAAAGTCTTGGTTGACCTGAAATTCATGCTACAGACTAGGCTGGCCTTGAACTCATAGAGATCCACCTGCCTCTGCTTCCTGAGTGCTAGGTGTGCCATCATGCCCAGCGCTGATCACGGAATGTTTATGCCATGGTTTTGTTCATATTTTATAGACGGTTGTAGATAATAGACTAGATGATATAATAAAGAATACATTTTTGCATTTTTGTCCTTTGAAAATAATATTTCCTTGTTCCATTTAACTTTATACACGTATTTGGGAATGACAAATCATGTATATTGGCTCCTAGGAATTGTTATACATCATACTTCTACATTCCTTTTCAGGTATCCTTTTTTTTCTTATATACTTATGTATTTACTTAATTATTGTTATTTATTTATTTAGTGTGTGGTGTTCAAATGCCACAGCATTCCTTTAGATGTCATAGGACATGTGAGAGTCTTGAGGAATCAAACTCAGGTCCTCAGCCTTGGCAGCAAGCTCCTGTTCCCACTGAGTAATTTCATTCGCCTGGTTTCATATTTTCCTATAGTCACCTGCTTCTACCTGTAATGTGTGAGAGTTGTATTTTTTTTTCCATCTGTGCCTTATTCCTAAGTGCTAGAGCATTTAGAGATATGTAAATGAGTCCCCATTTTATTGTTTCACTGAGAGCACCAGTCAAGATTTTCTACTTAATCATAGTATTTTTCCCCAGAATAAGCTTAAGCTGTTGGTAATACTTGAGTTCCCATTTATTACTCGTGTATTTATTTAAAATGAATCCTGATGGACCTTCCTTCTGTGCTCTTTCCCCATTTTTCCCAGTCCTGTTACCTATGCCTTAGTTCTCATTGACTTTCCTACATTTATCACAATATTTTCCTAAAATTCCTAAGTCTCCAATCTTCCTCCCTTTCCAGTGTTGCTAATTTTTTTATAAGAGAGAACCTGTGTTGTTTACACTGTATTAAGATGTTTGATAAAGTCCTCTTTTTGTTTTTTTGTTTTTTCAAGACAGGGTTTCTCTGTGTAGTTTTTGGTGCCTTTCCTGGATCTCGCTCTGTAGACCAGGCTAGCCTCGAACTCACAAAAGATCCGCCTGCCTCTGCTTCCCAAGTGCTGGGATTAAAGGCGTGCGCCACTACCACCCGGCATCTATTTTTGAGAAAATACAAGACATTTACCTTTTCTGTTTCCAGGCAACAAACAACAACAACAAAGTCAAAGCAAAAACAGAAACAAAATGAAACAACCAATAATTTAACATTTGCCTTTGGTAAGGAAAGCAGTCATAGGAAGGAGAGGACTTGATTTTTAAAAGTTACTTATATTATCAAAATTGCATTATAAGGTTCTGCAGTAAGTAGCCATTTTGGCAGACATACAGATTTTCTAAAAGGAAGCATCCCTCTCATCAGTTAACTGTTTGAACAATGGACCCCACTCCAATATTCAAATTTCCCCAGGCATCTCGTGCTAGAAGAAGGGAGAGTCTGGGATCTGATAAGAACCAGAGGGTAGCTTTTCTCCCAGAATAAGATGTTATCCAGTTCTAACAACTTGTCAGGCCACCATGGAGGAGAGATTTGAGCACAGACAACGATTGATTAACGATGCAGGGGATGATTGATTAACACATGAGGACAGCTTAGTTATGCATGCTCCTCATCTCAGGACTCCTGTAGATGGAAGACAGGCTTGAGAGAGCACTGGACCTCTTAATTTATTCCTCTTCTTAATGTGGCCCCTTGAAAAAGTCTCCTTGCTGTTTTCCACTATTACTTGTATATTTAATTGACCATTTGTTAGGATTGGCATTGAACCAAACTGCTCAGGTAGCAATTTCAGCAAGCATGGCCAGGAGACAAGAAACTCATTCTGGGTGTTAGTCACACTTAGCAACTTTGACCCAAGATGACATGAAATAGTTAAATAGTTCAGGAAGCTACTGGAATAATTTTATTCTTCTTTTTTTAGTTTTTATCTTCACACTTCAGGCAGAACCATGTGCTTTTTATTCAAATGGAAGCATGAGAACAGATAGAATTGAATAAAGGGATATTTCAGAATTTCATATTGGCTTATTCGGTGCTTTGTGACATTATACATTTTATTTGGGACTTTTGCTCTTATACAGAGACATTCTAAGGCAGAACAACTGTTCTGTTCCATGAAGTATTACAGATTACTCTTTATAACAGCATTTCTATTAGTTACTTTCACCGACTTGTGATAAAACACCATTATTAATGCAACTTCTTGAAGAGTTTATTTACCTTAGGGTTCCAGAGGGTTAGACTCTAGGGTGGCAGGTAAAAGATAGGAGGTAGCAAGCAGGCATGGCTGCTGGGCTGTAAGATGAGAGCTCACATCTTCAACTACAAGCATGGATTGGAGAGAGCAAACTGGGAGTGGACTAAGGACTTAAGTTTTCAAAGCCATTCCTTAATGACAAACCATTTCTAACAAGACCATACGCCCTAAGCCTCTCCAAACTGCAGCCAAAGTTTGTGTGGTGGGGGATCAAGTATTCAAATGCATGTGTCTATAAGGGACATTCTCATTAAAACTGCCACTGTTTAAATTTTCTGAGATTATCTACAATTAAAAATTCTAAAATATATATTTTTTGCAGAAGAAAGAAACCCTCCCACTCCTCTAAGCTCTCATCCCCTGTCCCTTGCCCTCCATTAACCCCCCACCCTCACCCCCAGTTTGCTCATGTAGATCTCATCCATTTCTCCATGACTGGGTGATCCATGGGCCCTTCCTAGGGTCCTCCTTACTAGCTAGCCTCCCCGGAGCTGTGGATTGCAGTCTGGTTATCCTTTGCTTTGTATCTAGTATCCATTTATGAGGGAGTACATACCATGTTTGTCCTTCTGAGTCTGGGTTACCTCACTCAGGATGGTATTTTCTAGTTCCATCCGTTTGCCTCCAAACCTCATGATGTCATTGTTTTTCTCTGCTGAGCAGTACTCCATTGTGTATATGTACTACATTTTCTTTATCCATTCTTCAGTTGAGGGTCATCTAGGTTGTTTCCAGGTTCTGGCTATTACAAATAATGCTGCTGTGAACATAGTTAAGCATGTGTCCTTGTGGTATGATTCAGCATTCCTTGGGTATATGCCCAAGAGTGGTATAACTGGGTCTTGAGGAAGATTGATTTATAATTTTCTAAGAAAGTGCCATATTAATTTCCAAAGTGGCTGTACAAGTTTGCATTCCCACCAACAGTGTAGGAGTGTGGCTAGAGTTTTCCTGCCTGGCCCACGGTCAGGATAAATCTCTTCCACCTGCCAGTCCCACAGCCGCTCAGACCCAACCAAGTAAACACAGAGACTTATATTGCTTACAAACTGTATGGCCGTGGCAGGCTTCTTGCTAACTGTCCTTATATCTTAAATTAATCCATTTCTATAAATCTGTACCTTGCCACATGGCTCGTGGCTTACCGGCATCTTTACATGCTGCTTGTCTTGGCGGTGGCTGGCTGGCAGGCTCCTTCCACCTTCCTGCTCTTTTCTCCTCTCTGTTAGTCCCGCCTATACTTCCTGCCTAGCCACTGGCCAATCAGTGTTTTATTAGTAACACATTTGCCATACAGAACATCCCACAGCATAGGAGTGTTTCCCTTGCTCCACATCCTCTCCAACACTGTCTTCAGTGTTTTTGATCTTAGCCATTCTGACAGGCGTAAGATGGTATCTCAGAGTCGTTTTTATTTGTATTTCCCTGATGACTAAGGATGTTGAGCAATTCCTTAAATGTCTTTTGGCCATTTGAGATTCTTTTGTTGAGAATTCTCTGTTTAGTTCTAGAGCCCATTTTTTAATTGGACTGTTAGGTATTTTGATGTCTGGTTTCTTGAGTTCTTTATATATTCTAGATATAAGCCCTCTGTCAGATGTGGGGTTGGTGAAGAACTTTTCCCATTCTGTAGGCTGGTATCTTGTCTTATTGACCATGTCCTTTGCCCTACAAATGCTTCTCAGTTTCTAGAGGTCCCATTGATTAATTGTTGCTCTCAGTATCTGTGCTACTGATGTTATATTTAGGAAGTGATCTTCGGTGCCAATGTGTTTAAGACTACTTCCTACTTTCTCTTCTATTAAGGTTAGTGTAACTAGATTTATGTTGAGGTCTTTGATCCACTTGAACTTGAGTTTTGTGCATGGTGATAGATATGGATCTATTTGAAATCTTCTTCATGTTGACATCGAGTTACGCCAGCACCATTTGTTGAAGATGCTTTCTTTTTTTCCATTGTACAGTTTTGGCTTCTTTGTCAAAAATTTGGTATTCATACATGTGCGGATTATTATCAGGGTCTTCAATCTGATTCCATTGGTCCACATGTTGGGTTTTATACCAGTACCAAGCTGTGTGTAAAATAAGTAGAAAAATCTCTTAAGAAAAAAGAAATAAAGAAAAAAAAAGCAGATTTATTTTCTTGGTTGAATTTTTATGTACGTTAATAATATGCTTTTTATTCATTTTTTTCTTTTATTGAAAATAGATTCCTTTTGGTAGGATGTCCATTTTTACTATGTTAATTCCCGGGCCATCATTCCTATTTGTTAGTATTCTTGGTAATGGAAGGTACTCTGCATGCTACCTAAGGAGAAATGTAAACCAACCCCAGTCACAAACCCTTGGATTAACAATGGTGTTCAATGGTGTTCTTGCAAGGTATGCTAATGCAATGGTGGCACAAAGCTTGTGGGAGTAACCAGCCAATATCTGATAATAAATATATCAGATACATACATAAAATCAATATTAAATTTACAAACACTTCTGAGTAGAATATCCCACAAAATTGTTCATATAAATTATTCAGTTTGTTTGAGGAGGAGGCTTCTCATATTCAATGACATCATTTAAATTCTTATCCTGTGCTATTTAGTCTCATATATAAGCAATCAATTAGTTCACAACTCAAATCTTATCATCCACTTTCTAAACATGAAGATATTATATGTGGATGTAGCAGTACTACTACATGTAGCAGCAATTAAGGAAGAAAAAAATAGGTCATGAGTTAGAAGGAGATCATGAATGGAAGTGTTTGAAGGGATAAAAAACTAGGGGAAATATATTATAACTGTAATATAATCACACAAATAAAGGTAATAATTAAAAAAATAAAGCTAGTGATATAACCAAGAAAGAGCTCATTGACAGACTAAAAATAAACCTTCATAGTCAAGAAATAATGATAATGTTAAACATAAAAAAAAATGTAGGCATGCTTTAAAAACCATTAAAATATTCACAAGAGTAATGTGGCCAGACCAAATTAAATAATGATTCTTGTAAGTCCTGTTCAAAAGTTTGTTTCACCTTGAATGCATAGTTGTGTGTCACTAAAGTTAATTAAACAGAGACCCTGGGTTTTTTATTTGCTGAGGGGGTGGAGTTTGTTAAGAACTACTGACCTAGAAAATAGCTTGAAAAGAGACCCATATAATTAGTAGTTTTGGTCTACAGTAGAACCTAAGCCCATTTTTGCCCTTTAATAGGAATACAAATATTATGCCATCCTATTCAAATGAGAAGTGATTCAAATCCCAAGAAAAAAGTAAATGCAGTCCCTTATTCAAATGAATGAATGAGTTTATGACATTCCAAAGGTCTAGTAATAAATACAGACTCATTAATAAAAATCACAGGATCTGTATCCATCCAAACTACAAGTTGAGGCAAAGGGGGATGAGAAATGTAAGACCAGAACACGTGCTCAGAGGCATTTACGGCAGATCCACGGGTCAAGCAGGATGAGGAACCAAAACCCAATACACATGCGCTGAGGCACACACCTCAGATGAACAGGCTTATATTCATTCAAGGAATTAGTCATCTCTTCCTTGTTATTAATATCCTCATCATCCTCAACAGTGCAAATTAATCCTCAAGTAACCCAAAATTGAACAGTGATCTCTCCTCCATTTTATATGCCTTTTTGATATTCTTTTATACTATGTCCCATACTTCTTTTTTTTTATTATTAAGAAATTTTCTATTCATTTTACATACCAACTGTAGATCCCCCTCTCCTCCCTCTTCCTGCTCCCCAGCCTTCTCCCCCTCAACCAACTCCCCATTACCACCTCCTCCAAGGTAAGGCCTCCCATGGGGAGATAGCAGAGCCTGGTACATTCAGTTGAGGCAGATCAAAACTCCTCCCCCTTCACTAAGGCTGTGTAAAGTGTCCCACCATAGGTACTGGGCTCCAAAAAGCCAGCTCATGCACCAGGGACAGATCCTGATCCCAATGTCAGGAGGCCCCTTAAGCAAGTCAAGCTAAATAACTGTTTTGCTTATGCAGAGGGCCTAGTCCAGTCCCATGGAGGCTCCACAGCTATTGCTCCACAGTTCATGAGTTCCCATTAGTTTCGTTTTGTTGTCTCTGTAGGTTTCCCCATCATGATCTTGATGCTCCTTGCTTATAGAATTCCTCTTCTCTCTCATCAACTGGACCCCTGTTGCTTAGCCTGGTGTTTGGCTGTGGATCTCTGCATCTGCTTCCATCAGTTACAAGATGAAGGTTCTGTGATGACAGGGTAATCACCAATCTGATTACCAGAGTAGGCCAGTTCAGGCACCCTCTCTACTATTGCAATTAGGCTAAGGTGGAGTCATCCTTGTGGATTCCTGGGAACTTCCCTAGCACCTTGTTTCTCCCTATTCCCATGATGTGTCCCTCTATCATGGTATCTCTTTCCTTGCTCTCCCACTCTGTCCCTGTTCCAGCTCAACCATCCTGAAGGAACTTTAGATTAAGAAGTATGGGTCATAAGGGAACAGAATGTCCCATTCTTCTTAATCTAAAGTTCCTTCTGCAAACCAAGGATTATAATCCTAAACAGCCTGAAAGCAATCTGCTCATTGTGATTTTTAATCCTTGTGCTCCTCCTTGCTTTATAAAATAATGCACAAGCTCGACATCAAACAAAGCCTTCCCTGGTTTCTTCCCCATTATTCTCACTCATCTCCTTCTGTGTGTCCCCACACTCTTACCTCCGAGCTGCCTTTAGGCCCCTGTTCAGGTGCTACCTCTGTAGAGGTGATGGGATCTGACACAAAGGAGCTAAAACTGACAAGCCCCAGGTCATGGGCAAGCCACACTTGATGAACAAGCTGCACTTGATGGGCAAGCCCCACACAGCAAAAACATGCTTTTTATATTCCATAGAGGCATATAAAAAACAACAACAGCCACTTGTAATCAATCATCTGAAGTAAACTCACTTCTATCCATAATACCTGAGAGGAGCACGAAACAAATTCCAAGAATAGTTCTATGTTTTAAAGAAACTGAGGTAATAAGAATTATTTTCTTGTGCTTTTCTCACAAGAACGCAAAATTCTGCTCATACAACTCCATTCCCAGACTATTGTTGAGCTTTCTACAGCCCCACATGGAACACCAAAATGTCATTTGTTTTTGTTCTTTTTGAGGGGCTGCCACCCAGCCCCCAAATAAATTATAGAGGGAGCCTTATCCTTAATTATAAATTCCCGGCCTTAGCTTAGCTTTTTTTTTTTTTTTTTGCCAGCTTTTCTTAACTTAATTTATCCCCTCTACCTTTTGCCTTTGGGTTTTTCCATTTCTCTTACTTTTGTATTTCTTACTTTCACTCTTACTCCTTGACTGGCTGTGTGACTGGGTGCCTGGCCCCCGAAGTCCTCCTCTCCTTGTCTCTCTTCTTTCTTCTTTTCCTCCCAGATTTCTCCTACGGTTTACTCTCTCTGGCTGCCAGCCCTGCCCATCCTTCCTCCTGACTTGCTATTGGCTGTTCAGCTCTTTATTAAACCATCAGGAATTTTAGACAGGCACAGAAACACAGTTTCACGGAGTTAAACAAATACAATATAAACAAAGGCAACACATCTTTGATCATTAAACACATGTTCCATAGCATAAACAAATGTAACACATCTTAAAATAATATTCTACAACACTGAACCATGTTCTATATTTTATTTTGAATTTTCATTTTAAAAGGAAACTTACCAATATTTGGCTTACTGTTTGTTCTACTGTTGGTGTTAAAGTAATATATCCATTCCATTTTCTGAAATTTCAAATTTTGAATTCTTATACCATCAACTATGATAAGTTACATACCAATAAATATTTTAATTTTGGATATTATTAAACTCTATTATTGAAGAACATGCTGTCTATATTTTAGCAATTGCCTCTGGGTCATTTGCAGAATTTATACAAGACAGCAAATGAATCAAAATTGTAATTTTACCTTCTGTTTGCAGAACAAGCATCTCATTTTGCAAATAACACATCCTAAACATAATTCTGTGAGCAAAGAATGAAGAAATAACAAGACTGGGAAATATGAATGACAGAAACATTTAAATAAATTAAGTATTCTAACATTCATGGAAATGTAGTGAGTATCAGAGATGAATCTTTAAAGTTGTATAAGTCCCCAAAAATATAGCTAAAACCATCCATGTACCTAAGTGTATGTCAATCCATGTAAATAAGGGTACAACAGGAATGGATACGTACATTTTTCTTTTATTGACTTTAAAATTAGTCTTGAAACTAAATTAGGACATATTTTAAGAACAGAATTTAAATTTTAAACCACGTAGTAAATTATGGAAAAGAATTGATTTCCTATATTTCAGTCTACAGAAAGACTGGAAATCTATCAAAATTGGCACAATATTTGTCTCATGTAACCAATAATTATATGAGATGATAGCAGTATGGAAGTCCAGTGAAATATGATGTGCATTGAGACCCCCTAGGATCTGCTCCATTTTTTTCTTTAAATCTAAAATTTCTCTTAAACAAAGTTTGTCCAAAAGTTGATAGTTAGAAATATTGAGCAGCAGAAATTTCTTTACACCATTAGTTAGGACCCAGGAGATTTCATTACTCAGTTATCAAGAATGACCTTAGATCAACTCAATAGTCTTGAATGAATCTTTCTGCTAGACTTTGAAAGATAAAACAAGATATCTATCAGCTGGCTCTGTTTGTAGCATGGTGCATTTGGAGAAAAATTTCAGGAAGATAGTTGACAGTAGAAAGGTTTAAATAATTTAATTCTTACCAAGGTAAGTTGCAGAATCACCTTTTCTGCAGGTGTTTATAAATGGGATTATCCCAAATGTAATCCAATCAGGAGACAGACTGATGGATGAGATGCCCTCTTAGATTTGTCTGTTCTGATAAATTTAACACTGCAGCAGCAAGTTGCTATCCTGAATAGAATAATTGAGCGCGGGAAGATGATGAATCTCAGGAAGGAATGGCATAGATGAATTAGAGCTCAGTACTGTATGTGAAACCATTAACGTGAAGAAAAACTTGTACCATGGCAGTAGACAGGTATTTATGTCCATTTCACAATGTCAGAACTCAATTTACTCAATGATACATTTGTTAAAATATTAAATGGCTATAATTAATATGCCTTGCTAGATGATCGATGCTATTATATTTTAAAATTCTAGCATGTGAGCAAGAATACTCAAAGTTTAAAATGAATGTCCCCAATATTTGACTCCCATCAAAAAATCAGTATAAATCTCTGGTTATAACACATATTCAGCCAATTCTATCTGTTATTTGTAAGAATCAGGGGAAGACAGATCAATATTGTGGGTGATTTATTCAGAATTGAATGTACTGTACATTCAGACAATTTTGTAAAATGGCCAAACCAATCTTGTTTTGTTATTTCTTTTCCTGATCATCAATCAATTAGATAATTTTAATTTCTATAAAATATAACATATTCTTTAATTATACTATCCAAGAAAAACTCTGTCCATTTTAATAGGTGACTGATGAAGAAAATTGAGAGTAATCAATATACAGTGTTAACTTCCTGACCATCTCCTTCATTTGTGTATATTGTGGTGTTTTGGGATGGGAAATGACCCCACCAGCTCGGGCTCATGTATTTAAATACTTGGCCTCTAGTTCAAGGTGGGGTTTCAGGAGGTAGTGCAACTTTTTGAAGAGAAAATGTATCAGTGGGCGCAGAATTTGAAAGGATAGTCTAGCCCCACTTCTGTGTCTCTGTCTGCTTCCTACTTGCAGTTGAAGATGACATATCTTGGCCACCTACATCTCATTATGCCTGCTGCTTGCTGCCAACCCTTCCTGACTTGATGGTGCTTGTAACACTTTGGAACCATACCTCAAAGTAAACTTGTTCATGCATATGTCGCTACTTGCCATGGTGTTTTATCACAGCAACAGAAAAATAATTAATACATATGTTAATCCAGAAATACATCCAAAATAGTTTCTTTTACTTAGGATTGTGTGTAATATTATGGGATAAAACATCTTTCCATTTGTTTACGGAAGAATTAAAACATTTTCCCTTGTGCCAATAAAATGTAAAGAAAGTAATCACTCTCTATCATACTGCTATTACACATTCTTGATGACTTTAACCTTTATGCTTCAGCTACCTCTTAACTCTTAATTTACTAATTTCTGACTCTAAGTCAGATTATGTTGAGTTGAGAAAAAAAATAAAATGTTATATAACACTTAATTTCATTTGTATAACATACTTGAAATTTCCCAAGTATTGAGATGGAAAACAAGTTGGTGATTGATATGGGAATAATTATACTGGGGAGGAGATAGGAGTTGGTATAAAAGGCAGAAAAGAGTGCATATTTGTGATGATGAACTACTTCTGCATCTTTATTTAATGGTGCTTGTATAAATCTGCACATACATCGAGTATCAGAGAACCATATATACACATCAACATGACTGTAGCTTCAGTCTTTTGTATCTCTTTATGAGCTGTACACTAATCCTTCTATATGTCAAGGCTAAGAGGTTTCCAACCTTTAAGAAGTGTGGCCATCTAACAAAAACCTCAACAGAAGACATGAGAAGCCTTCTTTGGAGTATTAACCATTAGGTCAAATTCTCCAAGTAACCACAGAACATTATAAGAGGTTGCTATTTCACTTGGTTTCTCCCCACTCCCCACCTCCAAAGGTGAACAGTAAATCCCTGTTACTGAGGATAAGATATCATTCAATTCAGATGCAGGAAATAGAGGCTACTGAGCTGGAACTGAAATGAAAGCCTTCTCGCTGAGGATTGGCTTTCATTGTACCAGAAAGTAATACATAAGATTCCAAAGAAGGGAAGCAACTAACAGCCCTATCCAAGTATGATGTCTGTGAACCGTAACAATATACAAGATGCCATGATAACCCTAAATGTGTGGTAATGGCATGCACACCTTGGCAGTAAGCAACAGCTTTGTAATCGGATATATAAGACCTGCTCAACAATAGGGAAATCATGCTAGCACTGGAAATCTTGCCAATATACCAGGGCTATAGAAGGTATGCATGTCAGAGGAGAACCTCCAAATATCACTTTACTATATATATATATATATATATATATACAGTATAATTTCTAAATACATTATAAATATTTGTCATTATAGCCACAGATAATGTAGTCCTCACTCCTAATGTAGATGATTACAGGAAACCACAGCAAATCAAAACACAGAGCTTTTGAGCCCTGTCCAAAAGAATACATCTATAAATCAGCTCCCACACCTATGTCTCAAGGATTGTTGTAAAAGAAGGAGCAAAAAGATTGTGCAATACCAGAGGAACTTGGAAGCATGCGTCTCTTAATAATGTCAGAAACTATACCCATGAAATCTCACCAACATGACTGTCTAATCATGAGCTGAACAGAAGATGGCAACCATAGACATGCTAATGTGGGTGGGGGAAGTTCCATCAGACCTCAGTCCTACATAAACAACTACAGGCAGCTAAGAAAAGCTGGTAGTGAGGGAGATGGTCTTCTCCATGGTTGAGCACACCAATTGATTGTCTGGTGATAAAAGCCCTGAAAACATACATACAAGTATTATACAGACTGAGTATGTTGTAAATATGTATTTCGGAATACACACACACACACACACACACACGCACACGCACACGCACACGCACACGCACACACACACACACACACACACACACACACACACACACGCACACGCACACACACACACACACACACACACACACACACACACACACATATATATATATATGCATATAATCATGCAATAACTATCAGTGATAAAAAAAGGCCATGGATTTGAAAGAGAGCAAAGATGTCTGTGTATTTGGGAGGCTCATGAGGGAGCCAAGGTAAAGGAAAATGATATAATTATATTACAATCACAAAAATTTTTTAAATATAGAAATCCTTAAAATAGGCCAAGAAGGTCCTGAGATCTTTATTGTGCTAACATAGGAAGGGATTAATTAGTTTAGTTCTCTTGCTCTGGATCCTGTACAGTCCTCATGAGACTAGGATAATATAGTATAGAGTTCTCACACTAGTATATCTGCTTGTGTCTTTCAGCATAAAACACATCTTTTTATTTGTCTGTTATAGCCAAGGGGACATACACCAAAGTCCAGACAGATGAGGTTGCTCTGAATTATCAATTCTGATAAACTTGAGCTAAAAAAATCCCTTTAGAAAAAACTTATTTGAAAAATTGAATGAGGAAGAAAAAGATTGTCTCTGCACTACCTTAGCATCTGTTGTACATCTATGTGTATTTCCAAGAAAAGATGAAAACAGACATACTCATACATGAAAATGAAACACTAGTCATACATATTCATATTCCAATGTAGAATTCGGTGGCAAAAGAGATTCTGCCTTAGGGTCAAGTATTAGGTGGGATTCAAAGGCAAAGCTGGCTCCTTTGATGCCTCACAGGTGCTAAATTGAAGAAGAGAGCATATTGAAGAGGTTTGTGTGTTCATATGTGTGTACACAACACAGCTCTGTCTACCTCCTACCAGCTGTCATCACAAGCAAACATTTATTAAGGTGTAGGCCAGCTGGGCCAGAAGCCTAGCATAAGTCCACTAGCATGATAAACCATCTCTAGAACACATTTAAAATATGAAACTAGTTAATTTAGTTTCATATAAGCACTTATTACCATAACTGGCAGAAAACAATTTTTTCTGCTCCAATTAAAGTAGCAACTTAAAACTTGGTGAGGACTGATATATCTCTAGGTATTTTTGGAACATTATCTGCATATTGTATATTATAACCAAAGGCATAACACTGATTCAAAAGCAAGCCTGATTATGGAATGATCTTGGCAGTCATCAGCAACTGAAATTGAGAAAATGAATCTGAAATGCATAGCACAGTGAAGTTTATGGTGGATGGGTGATTTATTTTATAAAATCTGAACTTAATTCAAATTAATATTCTGAAAGCACTTCCAAGTTCAGAAAGCTAAGATTAAAAAGAAAGAACAACCAAAGAATAGAAAACATCCTCTCAAATTCACAATCCAAAATAATTAGAATGCATTTTATTCCCTTATATCCAAGTTCATAAATATTTCTGCATATAATACTTACATATTCCATATAAATAAAAATTATTTCTACATACATATACCTTACAAAAAAGCCTTAGTAGCTTTTAAAATTATTTTATTATCATGTATTGTTTATGAATAACATAATATAATAATAATAATGGATTGATGACATTGGTATTCATGTATTTAATTTCTTTTGCTCATAGTCAAATCCTGCTACTCTCATCCCTTCCCACTCCAAGGAACTAATTCTTGTGCCTTCTCTTCTTTTGTGTCTGACCCAATGAGTTCTGTTGGAATCACACACATGGGTATGGATACACCACACCAATTAAGAGTGTCTGTCCTTCCCGGGTCAACAACTAGATACCTCTAAGTCTTCAGAAAATGGTGAGAATCCTCTGTACTCTATAACGTGGCCCAATAGATGGGCTCAATGCTTTCCACGTAATAATAGCTGCTTTGAGTGCAAGAGAGCAACAGCAATTTCATGCTCAGAAAACAGTATTCCACAACATCCAGATCCAGAGCATACTGCCCCTTCCTCTGACTCTTATGAGAACTTTATTTATTTATTTATTTATTTATTTATTTATTT
Source organism: Peromyscus attwateri (assembly GCA_902168425.1). NCBI lineage: Eukaryota > Metazoa > Chordata > Mammalia > Rodentia > Cricetidae > Peromyscus > Peromyscus attwateri. Next base: position 25,508 of record CABHPP010126989.1, read on the forward strand.
ATTTATTTATTT
>CABHPP010126992.1:0-41356 GCA_902168425.1 Peromyscus attwateri
TTCTTTAAAAAGACAATGACGGTATTAGTAAAGTACCTGTTGAGTTTGGCTAGAGTGGTAATGATATCACGTGTTGAAGGTGAGTCCAATGTGAACCCAAACATCCTGAGCACAGAAATGCTTAGGAATATCATGGGAATTCAAAGCTGTTGACAAGATTCTTCTTGCCCACAGGAGTATCAGAGTTGATATTTGATTCACCAGATGACATAAGAACCCCTCTATCGTATTTAACAGTATAAATAAAGTCTCTGGGGGCAAGATGGCCTCCTGGGAGATGGAGAATTCTGGACACATGGATTGTCAATTAGCCACCATATTCTTAGATTTTTTTCTTCCTTTCCTGCTTTAAACAACTATTTATTGAAGTTTCAACAACTACTTTTAAAAAGCCATCAGCACACAACATCCCAATCATTTCTGGAGAAATGAGGACATAAGGTGAGCATAAATGCTAAGGAAGACAACTGAGATAGATATCGTTGAATGGAAATAAAAATGTCTAGGATTTACAAGGATCGAGAGGCTGGTGATGGAGGGCTGGTGATGGCGGGCTGGTGGGTGCCGTAACTTGGGCTTCTATTCTGTGGGGGCTTTGCCTCTTCTTCTCTCAAATTCACGAAATTGTCTGGAGCAACTGTGAGACTCCTCAACTCACCTGAACACCAGATTACACAGACTATCTGGAGAGCATCATGATTGCAGTGAAGTTTTTATACTAGAGAAACTCACAGGGTGAGAGGGCAAATTTAGAAAAATATTAGGTGTATTATTTGTGAGCTAGCATAATGAGCTTTCATAATCCCCTCATGTCAGATTGGGTGTGTATGATAATCCATTGCCTGACTATAATTGTAATTATTATTATTTTCAACTTACATGCTCATACGCCGAGGTCTTGATAATTGCCCCCCTCCGCTATCCTGCCTGCCCCGTTTGGTTTGTCAGATTTTCAAACAGGGTTTTCCCTAACAGTGTTCCATGTTTTTCCACCCATAGGCTTCGACGCCTTCATCAGAGCGTAGGTATGGGCTGAATAACAGATACGTCTTCTGACAGCTCTAAAATGAGTTTAACGACCATCCCAGTGAGATGAGCAGCGCCAGGTCCACCCAGCCAGAGGGTTTTGCACCGTGAGTGTAAATAGCTACCAGTCATGGCCCGCTGCTGCTCAGGGCCACCTTTGTTTATTTAATAACTCAGTTTGCAGGCATTACGGGGGAACTTCAGCATTTCCAATTATTCAGGACAAATAAGAAATTAAAAAGTGATGCACAGAGAAAAGTAGTGTTGTAGTTCTCCTCGATGCCTGGGGCTGCCCTGTTCTAAAATGTTGTCTGTTCTTGGATTCCAGAAGCAATTTTACTTGGCTATCACAGGGGACAATTTGAAAGATGTGTTTATTTTTCTGACATCTAGTATTTAAAGTACAGGCTGTGTAGGCTTTTAGCAAGTCGAACTTGTTTTTCTTTTTTTTTTTTTCTAATATTTGATGAGTACTTGTGAGAAACGTTTTAACAAAATCACCTCCAGTTTAGAGAGCAGGCAGTTTGCTTTTACTTATGTTGGATTTTCTCACCTTTCTTTACACCTGTTACTCTTCCTTTTGTTCATCTAAAGTGAGTAACACTGGGTACTCAGCTTTATTTGGAAGGCTACAGAGTCCTTGCCAAATCAGCTAGCTGTAAGCAAAACAATGACAATGGCTTATCTTCTTAAAGATATATTTGTATTTTATTTGTGTGTGAGCTGGAGGTACAAGCTGTTCTGAACCAACTACATGGATTCCAAGAACTGGATTCAGGTCTTCTCCAAAAGCTGCTCAACCCATGGACATCTCTCCTACTTGAAGACAGATTGTCTAGGATTACCCGTAGCAGGTAAGAGTGAAAACAACGCTCCCTTTTAGAGATATAATTATGGTGACATCTTCATTGTCCTCATGACTTATCTGACATTTCATTTTGCACAATAAATTTTTAATGAACAAATGAGGATATTATTCACTGTTATGATGAAATCACACAGATAGAAATAAACTACAGAGAACTCTACGTTTGCGATGTGAGCTTTAGGGAGTTTAACTCTAGCATCGGAGTGGAGGTAACTGCCTCCACTTAAATATTCTAAATAAAGATGTTTGCTACAAAAGAGATTTTTGGATTGATCAAGAGCATGTCTGTGTTTAAGAAAAGTTGCAATTTGGGGAAGTGAAAACTTTTGAGTACATGTTATCTTTCCCAACCATAAATCTTACAACCCTATGCCCATGCCTTGTTTAATACAGGGAGCTCTAGCCTTGAGTTTAAGCTGTTTATATTCCTATTTTTTTCCTCTCAAACTAAGGCCTCTACCAGACAGGCCCATATTCATCATTTCTATAATGTTTCCTTTAGAAAGTGTGTTTGCACATGTCCGTTTGCAGTATAGGGGTTATCAAAACACTCCCATGGACAGTCTCGTTTATTGTATGTGCCTTGCCTGTTCTTTTAATTAATTTGCTTAATTGATGGACTGGTTTCATTATGTGATTTTATACATGCACCCTGCTCTTCTGCCTTTCAGTTTTTTCGTGTGTGTGTGTGTGTGTGTGTGTGTGTGTGTGTGTGTGTGTGTGAGAGAGAGAGAGAGAGAGAGAGAGAGAGAGAGAGAGAGATGCCGAATGTCATATTTTCTTCATTCATTCATTTCTTGACAAACATCTGGGATGGCTCCATTATCTTGGCTACAATAGAGTGTAACAACAACCATGACTGTGAAAGTGTATCTGTGGTATGGCCACTTTCTTCATGAATACAGCCAGGACCAGTATATCTTGTTTATATGGTGTTTGTATTTTCAGTTGTTCAGGGAAATCTCCCTGTTGATTTATACTATGGCTGCACCAGGTTATATTCTTACCAGAAGTGTAAAAGCACTCTCTTTCCCCCTCCTCCTCAACATCTGCTCTTTGTTTTCTTGAGAACAGTCTCTGCTTGGGGTGAGATGAAATCTCAAAGCATTTGTAATTTGCATTTTCATAATGGTTAATGATGCTGGTTTGTGGATATTATTTGCCTTTGTTTATCTTTATTTATAATTTAAAGGAGGGAGATAAACCTGTGAGTAAATCTGAATGTTTAGTGGAAAATGGTCAGACCTCTGCCTCAAAACACGTGGTGGTTTCCCAGAAGAAAGCAAAGACTTCAGGGTATTTGAAATCATGCCTGGTGGGTAACAGGAAATACAGAGGACTTTAAGCAAATGTTTAAATATTTTTTTAAAATTGTTCAACTGTGGGAACAATGGATAGGAAGAGATCAAGATCTGGAGTAGGAAAGCTAACTGTTCTCTATTCCCTTAAGAAGGTGGAGGGTTTCCAGACACTTAAGAACTGATGTGATATGAGTAATTTGAGTCTGTGATGGGTATTCTTGCTTATCAACTTGAGTATATTTGGAATGAACTACAATACAGAAATGGAAGGCACATCTGTGAGAGGTTACTTTTGCTTAGGTGAACCACGTCTAGTCCAGACCTTTGAGGTAGGAAGACACACACCTTTGATCTGGATCTGGAGGCAGGAAGACACAGCTTTAATCTGGGCCATCCCTTCTGCTGGAAGCCTATGTAAGGACTCGGAAGAAGGAAACTTTTTTCTCTTTGCTTGCTTGCCCTCACCTTGCTAGCAAGTCCATTCCTTCACTGGCATTAGAGCCTACTTCTTCAGGATTCCAGGATGTACTGAAGACCAGATGAGACATTCAGCCTTGTGGACTGATGAACCACTGAATTCTTGGACTTTCTGTTCACAGTCTGGATTAGCTGGAATGAACCTGTAAATCCTTCTAATAAACCCCATATGTGTATGGACTAAAAAGTACTAAGTATGTAAGATGGAGAGAGAGGGATTCAGGATTAATGGTGGCTCCTGGTTTGGGAAGATGAGTGGAGGGTAAGCCAGTTTAAGAGAAGTGGGAATATAGGCAGAGAAGGATTATGAGAACACTCAGGAAAAATTGCATTTAAGGTGCTGTGGCGTTAAAATGGAAATATTCTAGAGCAAGCTGGCTGTGTGGGTCAGGCTTTCATTCACGAATCCTCAGTTTATGCCCATGTTTATGCATGTGCAACTTGGGGTGTGTCTGAATTTATCCAAGTGAGTGAAATTTTGCAAAAAAAACAAATGCCAAGACAGACCCTACCCTTGGGGCTGCCAACAGAGGAAGAGAAATATGAGACTCCTATGAAAGCCATGGGAGGGTGGAGGTACTTTAGGAAACAACTGGGTGGGGGAACTGCAGGATGCCAAATATAGGAATCAAATAAACTAAGAGATCAACAGAGTCTAATGGTTTGTTTTGAGGGGCATCCTGGAAAGGACAGTGCCAAAGAGAGGGCTGGTAGTTGATGCCTACATGTGGCAATATTCTGAGGAAGAGATGAAAGAAGGAAAAGAAGGGGAAGAAGCAAACATAAAAACTGTTCTTTCTAAATGATTGGCTAGAATGGAAGGAGAGATTACAGACACTAACTCTAATCCATCCCTTCCGCCCTGAGAGAACAGAGCTGCAGGCCACGCTGCTGTCTCTACCAGTTCCCTGGGATTGCCTCCCTCACACCATACCTTATTCCTGACTAAAGTCTGCTTCTAGGGAATCCTTAACTGAAGCAGAAATTGTTCAGAGCAAGGAGTAAAATCCAAATATCTCCTAGAGGAGACTTAAGTAAGAGGAACTTATACATAAGGAAATGATTACAGGCTTGGTGTGGTGGAGCAAGTCTTTAATCCCAGCACTTGGGAGACAGAGGAAGGTGAAGCTCTATGAGTTTGAGGCTGACTTGGTCTACATAGTGATTTCTAGACCAGCCAGGGCTATGTAGAGAGATCCTGTCTTAAAAAAAAAAAAGAAAGAAAAGAAAAGAAATGGTTATAACAAGCTGCTCACTGAGCAGTAAGAGTTGAGAAAGTCTGGTGACAATTAGCTTAGGTACCAGTCTGGTCACAGGAGGTAGCAGTTCATGCTACATATCCACTATTGCTAGGTATTGCTAGGTACTGTCGCTATTGCTTAGCTGGGTTCATCCTTGTAGATTCCTGGGAGATTCCCTCATGTCAGATTTTTACCTGACCCCGAAATGCACCCCCTTCCCAGTTGTCTCTTTCAGTACTCTCCCCCTCCCCCTCTAGCAACCCGATCACTCATGCTCCCCTCCCTGTGTGTCCCCAGTCCACTCACAAGCCCAATTGTCACCCGAGAGGCATCATCCAGCAACTGATGGAAACAGGTGCGGACCCATAGGCAAACATTCGGCAGAGTTCGGAGAATCCTGCAGAAGAGGGGGAGGAGGATTGTAGGAGTCAGAGGGTCAAGGATATCACCCGAAAACCCACAAATCAACTAACTTGGGTTCATATAGGCATGTGTATCATTTAATGTGGTAGTCTGGTATAAGTAATAGGAAATCCTACTATCGGGGTTTGGGCACAAGGAAGTTTATCTTTCATTTATCTGGCTATCTGGCTTGTTTATTTGATAATTTCCCAGTGTCTGATTTCTAAGTACATTAAAATATGAAACCATCTGACATGTATAATGATGCTTTGGAGTATGTATTATTTTTAAACAAATTTAAACCAAATTTATTGATGAAGAAACTAGGACATAGTAGTTAAGCTGCTCAGAGTTGTGTAAGTGGTTAGACACAGGCACGGATGTGGGTGGTTCTTCTCGAGTGCCCTGAGGACTCAGTTTCCTGCCTTACGAACTGGTAAAAACCAAGGGGTAAAAAACAGACAAAGGGGATGGAAAGAACCCCATCTTACCTAAGTATTCTCCATAGACAAACGTCAGCTGCTCTTCCGAATGACACAGTCCAGTTATTTACAGTTCAGGATAGGATGGAATTAGTTAGCAGTGAGATAGCCCAGAACGTGGACTCACACTACTAAAAACAGAATAATCAGAGACTTAGAATTGCTATGTAGGAGATAGATAAACCCCACAAGTTCTCTCTTAGAATATGATTTGACCCGGATGACTATTCTTTGAATGCCACCTATGTGTGTGATCTTTCTCAGTCTATAAAGCTAAAATTTTAGAAGAGTTAAAAATATGATTTTATTCTAAATAAGTGATTTTTTTTTTGAGACAGGGCTTCTCTGTGTAGCTTTGTGCCTTTCCTAGAACTCACTCTGTAGCCTAGGCTGGCCTTGAACTCACAGAGATCTGTCTGGCTCTTCCTCCCGAGTGCTGGGATTAAAGGCGTGTGCCACCACCGCCTGGCTAAATAAATGTTTTTGCACAGGAAGATCACTGCTAAGTCTAAATGCAAACATCAGATTTTTAATTTTTTGCTTTTTGGGGCTTTGAAGGTGTCTGCCTGGGAAGCTTGTTTGAAACACTGGAAACCAGGAAACTAATGATAATTAATAAAGCAACTAAAAATAATTCTACCCATCATTCCAGTGCTGCCTTTGTAACACAGAAGACACAATCATGTTATTATTTCATTTTATAAGACATTTACTAATGTTTCTCTTTGTCCATAGAATACACTTTGTCCTGACTGCACATGGATTTTCCCTCTCTTGCTGACTTCATAGGTTCCCATACCCAGATTGGCCATATTCTCATTCTGTAGGTGCAAACGCAGAGCTCAAATTCCCCATGAAACTCGGATAACTACCCAGAGAACATTAATGATGACCCTCCCTTTGTTTCCATAACATTTCACAGCTCTCTCCTAGGTTTTTGTTTCTATGATGATGAATTAGGCTTTAATCTCTTCTAACTCACAGATTTAATTAGATGTACTATATTCACAGAATTGAGCGGATTTGAATTGAAAGTAGCACTAGGGATCAGCTAGGACAACCTACTCATTTTACCAGAAATAATTGAAAATTTGAGGAATGTATCCAGTTTATTATTTCTGATTAGTCATAGAACTCAGGCTAGAACAGCTCCTGGGATCTGTGCTTTTTCCTAGAATATGTTGTAGCCGTGTGGCACACAGGGGGGTCCTTCTATGTTTTCGTGGAGCTAGAGGAGAAGTTAGTTAGTATGGCAAAGGACAACTGGTTGTGAACTAGAGTGTGTCCAGCCCTGGGAAGCTGAAATAAGGAAGAAGATGGACTTTATTCCAGAATCTCCAGAAAGAATGCCAGCACTGATCCTAGGCCAGTGAGGTCCATTCAGACACAACATTCACGTAGTACAATAGCAAATTCATGGTTTTGAGCTACTAAATGCGTAAAATGCAAGTCCAAGTCTGGACATAGAAATCAAAGGCTACCAAAGAGCAATCTAAACAATGGGATTTTTCAAAGTTTATTTTAATTTCAAAGTATAGTCAAAAACAACTTTTGGTTTTAATCTGATTTTTTTTTTCTTCTTTCATTCATTCTTCTAGTAAATCTTTTTCAAATACATGACGTGATGGGTATTTTGACTTAGATGCTCAGATGTTTTCACTCTGTGTCCTCTCGCCAACACGGGCTCAGAAAGAGTGAAGTGTACTTCCTTACGTTTTAGCTTACTTATGCCAGTTACATACGGGCGGAACCGGCATATGATAGCTGAGCAAACCTTTTAAAGGGGGCTAGAGTGATGCTCCTTGCTCTCTTGTGGCTTTAGAATGCCATTGCTTTGAGAATTTCCTGTGTCACCTGTTACTTAGCATGGAACACTTGAAACAGCTCTTAGCTGATCCTCAGGCCCCTGAAGCACTGTGTTACCACACAAAGCCATTATTGAGCATGCTACAGTCTCTGTGTGACAGAAAGTGACTGTCAGTCATGGAAGTGAGTGGTAACCTAAGTATATTTTTCTATGAACTTGAATAGAAGCTTGTGTAGAAAAACAGCTATTTCAAGATAGAAGGGAGAATCAAGCAAAGCTTCACAGGTAGTGGAACATTTAAGTAAATAAGAAAGGGCAGATAAAATTTTGATAGGGTTGTAAAGGGTTTGGGTGAGTAGATTGAAAAGATTATTTACTCAGGGAGTTTTATTTTTAGCCGAGAGTTCTGGTAGATATGCCCTGAGTTACACTGGATCTGCCTTTCAGTTACCTTGTCTTTGTAGATTACAGAACCTACAAAGTAATATTTCCCAGTCCCCTCTTAAACAGGTAATGTCCAGTTTCTGAGATGATGACCACGAGAGTCATGCCATACAACTTTGAGGATCAGAAGCATGGGCAAACTATTTCTTTGGAGATTCTTTGTGGTCTGGGTAGATTTTTCTGCCTCCATCATAGTAAAGATCTCACCCTTGTTTTTCTTATGTATCAGAGAACAGCATCAAAATCCTGCTTGTTTTTGTGAGGTTACATTTTAATGCAGGATTATGCTTTCCAGCAGAATGTCCCCTGGATTACTTGGAAGATCATGACTGTTATTTATAAATTATGCCATAAGTGATGTTCATGAGACCCAAGTCATTGCTTCCTTTCTTTTATATTTAGGTCATTACTAAGGTTTGGAATATTTTACTGTACCCTAGCCTTAGTTAGCCACTTTCTGCATTGGGAAGGGGTGTTAGGGATCAAAGCTAGTGCCTTGGACCTGTGAGATGGCTCAGCTGAATCCACAAGGACAAAAGAGAAAACTGAGTCCTATACATTGTCCTTTGACCTTCCTGATGGCACTGAAGCAGGCACACCCCTCCACACACACATGCCTCCCCACATACTCACAAAATAAATACAATGTAATTTTGAATGCTACAGTCTCTGTGTGACAGAAAGTGACTGTCAGTCATGTAAGTGAGTAACCTAAGTACATTTTTCTATGAACTTGAATAGAAGCATGTGTAGAAAAACAGCTATGTAGGTTCTTCTGCATACAAGAAAAGCATATTGACAGTCTGTTAGTCACTTTCATTAAAAAATACTTTCATTAGATTTTGAGAATTTCATATGTGTTTTGATCATATTCATTCAACTTGGTGACATTTTCTTCCCAATCAATACAAACAGTGCTGCCCAAATATTCTTGGCTGTATGGCTTCCACTAGAGTGTGGTCAACTTACTAGGGGCTATACTCTTAGAGACATTCCCTCTTCCAGAAGCTAACAGTTGCCACTAGCTCCTCAGCTAGGGTTGGGACGTCATGCTCAATTCCCCTCTCTATGCTGAGATTTGGTCTGGTTTGGACTTGCTCGAGTCTTATATATGCTGTCCCAACTGTTGTGAGTCCATATGTGCAACTGTCCTGCTGTGTCCAGAAAAGGTTTTCTTGTAGTTACCCATCGCCTCTGACTCTTGCAATCTTCCTACTCCCTCCTCTCCAATTATCCCTAAACTTTTGGAGAAAGAGGTACTGTTGATATGTTCTATTTATGACCGAACATTCTTTAGTCTCTTATTATCTGTATTTTGGCCAGCTGTGGATCTCCATTTTACTCACCATCTTCTGTCAATAGAAACTACTTTGATGAGGATTGACATATACATTAATTTATGGGTATAATGATAGTCACTTGGAGTCGGCTTAATACTACATCTATTTAGTAGAATAATAATAACAGGTTCTCCCGTAAGACATAGGAACTATATATCCATAAGTTCTTGGGCTGAAAGGGGCCAGATATGAGTTTCAACAGTCTACTCAGAAAGTGTTTAGTTACACCCATGACATTCATGATACTATCACACCAGTGGGCATGTCTTATCAGGCTAGTCATTGTAGTTCACAGGGTTCACAACTTAGTATGACTGATGATTACTTTCCTTCTCTGGTAGTGTGCAGAGCACTGTCCAGCACTATGAAAATTAGCCAGTAAGAATGAAGCTCCCAAGTTAGTGCCAGCTTTGATATCTCCATGTTCTGACTCAATTATGAGGTACCTTCAGCAATAGGGTCTTACCGGCGAGTTCTCAAGGGTAATCAAGAGTACTGACAATAGCCTGTAATGTTCGGTGATCTATGGAACCTCCCAGGCCAACAATTCCAAAAGAGACAACCCATTACTGATACTGGGAGTTTTATTTGTTGGCCTGTGGTGTTTAGAAGAGACATTGCTGCTTTACCATAGAGCAACTTCATTTTAACTATTTGTATGTATGCATGTATATATATATGTATGTTAGGTTATATGTATGCATGTATGTTTATATTAGTATTAGGCAGCTCCTTCAGTATGAGGTTTCCACATGACTGTTTCATGAGGTCTTCGGTATTGTGTATCCCTTCAGTATCCCCTCTTCTACTCTGTCCTTTCCTCCGCAACCCCAATCTAACCCTTCCAGCTCCATTATTCCCCTGTAACTATATGTACCAGTGTGTTCTACCTCCGCTCCTCTGAAAACCCCTCCCCATGGCCCTTAGTAATTTCCTGAAATCTATGGGTATACCAAATAAAATATACATATATGAAAATTCAAAACTAACATCCCCAGATGAGAGTAAGTATGAGACATGTGTCTTTCTGAGTCTGGGCTACCTCAGTTAGAATGATTGTTTCCAGCTCCACGTGATGCTACACCTGGTGTTGGGAAGCTGAAGAGGGCAAACCCTAGGACTTGCTGGCCCGGTTTAGTTAAATCAGAAAGCTCTGTATTCAGTGAGAGACTCTGTCTCAAAGAAAGAGGTGGAGAAGTGATTGCGGACGACATCCTGACGTCAACATTTGGCCTCCACACAAGCCCTCACAGGTGAATGTATCAACACACACACGCACACATGTTTCTATCCACAAACACAAATAGTACACAACCTGCAGGAAAACACGCATATTTTCTCTCTGTGTGAAATTGCATGCAATCGGGTGTAAACAGGGTTGAAGATGTTAATGAAAAGGAATCTGCAAGTGTAACTAATATGATCTCATATTTAAATGATTCACAAATAAATACCACGGTTGGATTTAGATACCAGACGTCAAAGCACACAGTAATTCAGATACAGTTGCTTGCCTCCCTGTTACCGGTCGCCAGAAAGAAACAGATGGTTAAAAAGATATGTAGCCGAGGCAAGGCATGGAAATAGGAAACCATGCACAGAAATGCTGCCATTTAAGTAACAGTAATTTTCTAGTCTGGAAAACCTGGCTGTTTATACCTCTACTTATGCACTTAAGCAGTTTAAATGTGAAACATAGCAAAAATAGTCCAGGCAAGGCTGGCAACTTGCAAATTTTGCAATGCATAATTGCATCTCAACAATCTCCGAGGCAGACGCACAGCAGTAAAAAGTAAACACTTGCATGCAGTTGAACACAATTACACACCGTTTAGTGCCTCAGCTCATTACCGCTTCAGAGGGGCTCTGTGAACTTGTGCTCTAACTCGTAGGTCAGGCAAAATGCAAATCAGGACTAAATTTGAAAGCAAGTGACAGAAAACCCAGATACAATTTAGACTGGGAGTCTATAATTTGGCTTTTAAAAATAAGCCTTAGCAAGAATCATCCTCATTACAATAATGGCTTGTTTATTCTGGACAACTTGTTTGCAATTACGGACCCTCTTTTAAAGCGGATTTTTAACAGGAAATAAGAGTGTGCAGAGAGACAGAGACAGAGAGAGAGAGAGAGAGAGAGAGACCTTTGTGGTTGGTCAGTTGCTGTAATTAGTGTAGATGCATCTGTGATTACAAAGCCATATATGCCTTCATTTAAAACCTTTAAGTTTAGATTTCTGCCGTTGAAATTGAAAGTCCCAACCAGTCTATTATTCTCAAGAAATCATTAAAATAGAATTTCTAATGAGGGTGTCTAAAGGGCTTTGTTCCTGGTGTTTCCATTGGAAGGCTAGGGTCCTCTGCCCCTATTATGGTCAGGTGACCATGAAATGATGAGCTACAGCTGTTACAGGGCATGTCCCCGCTGGTGCCTAATTCAGAGCAAATACACATTTTACTGCTAATGTGTCTCCTCATTCATTTCTTCTAATATTTATGGGGGAACCTACACCGAGGGAGGCATAGATTAAGTTAAAGATACTGGACTAGGTGAATCTGAGTCTCTGGCTGAATGTGTAACTTAGGGGCTTGGTGTCTCCGCTTCCTGCTTTTTCAAATCAAGGAAAATTGACCGAGTGTGTGGCTCATGTGTGCGATGCCATCACTTGGGTGGCCACTGCAGCAGGATTGCCATTAGGTAGAGGCCAGACTAGATTATATAGTGAATGCTAGGCTGGCGTGAGATGCTACTGCTGCTCTCCCCTACAAAAAGGAGCATTTTGGTAACTGGGTCATAGATGCTGTGACATTTAACTAAGTCACTTCAAGAGCTCAGGACTGCACCTGGCACATATTACTTTGCTGTCTGCTATTATCATCTGGTGGTCCTTGGGGACACAGAAGTAAGATTGGCTTGGTCCCTTCCCTCATAAACCGCAAGTTCTGGAGAAAGGAGAAGGCAACTAATCATTTAATTACATGTTTGAGAAACATAAAAGGAGGAACAGGAGTGACAATGTTCCACGACACAGGACCTTGACATTCTCTGGACGCTGTTCTGCCTTACAGAAGGGGGTGGTGTGTGAGACAAGGGATGGATGGGTGTTACTGAGGAGAATGCCACCAGGAGAGGATGGAGAGAAGCTGCTTTGCATACAGAAGCCATAGGAGAGACGGGAGGCTTACTGTAGGAAGCTGTAGAGAGCTCAGAATTAGGGATCTTGTGGCCGGAAACAACTCAGACAGTGACACTTGCTGGGTGACTTTTCTTGTCATTGATTGTTGTTAGTCTTTGGCTTAGACTCCTAGGTCCTTTGCACACCCTTCACCTAGGGGCTCAGTGTGAAATCCTCCGCATTGCAATGATGCACATTTATTCTCTGTCTAGTTTCCGACTGAATTATTTTCTACTGTGTTTTCAGGAAATCAACTAAATATGGCAGCTCAAAACCACATGTTAATCAAGGTGTCACATGTTATATATGCGTAAGTAATATGAATATTTATATACAATTTTATATTAAGTATATAACAAAAATGGCATCACACTACACGTAGAATTTCTGTTTGTCTTTTATGTATTATAATTTTTTTGTGTGTATGTGTGTACATGTGTGAGTGTGCATTCTTGTGCACAGAGGCCTGCGGACAGCCTCAAATGTTGTTCCTTAGAAGCCACCTTGAATTCTTTGACAGAGTCTCTCCCTAGCTTGGAGCTTGTCAAGTCAACTGAGCTGCCTGGCTGGCCAGTGAGCCCCTGTAACATGAAATCTAGTAGGTCTTTTAATAAAAATATTGTGGTAAATGTTAAAAGATCAGAGAGGCAAAGGAACAAGCCACTGCCCCATCTCACCTCGCTAACCCCACGAATCCTCTGAATGTCTCTGAGTCCTCAGTTGAAAGGGGTCCAGCCAAAAAGCACTCCTCAGCCGCAAAAAGCCTCCAGCCGAAAAGCTTCCACTGAAAGGGCCTTAGTTTCTGTCTCCTCACTCTTATACACCCTTCTCCACCCAGTCATTACTTCCTTCTTAGAGTTGGGATTAAAGGTGTGTGATTTCCAAGTGCTGGGATTAAAGGTATGTGCCATTACTGCCTGGCATCTATGTTTAATCTAGTGACTTGTTCTGTTCTCTGATCTTCAGGCAAATTTTATTAGGGTACACAATATATCACCACAAGCCCCAGTTATCCTCTCATTTCAAGCTTCCCAGTGCTGGAATTAAAGCAAACACCACTGTACCCAGCTTTTTTGTGTTTTTTTTTTTTCCCAAGCAAACACCGCTGTACCTGGTTTTTTCATGTTTTTATTTTTTAAAGCAAATACCACTGTACCCAGCTTTTTCTTTTTTCTTTTTTTTTTCAAGCAAATACCACTGTACCCACTTGACAAGTACTTTACTGACTGGACTATCTCTCCTGCCCCTTGAAATGGTTTTTACTAGCTTTTTTATTCTATCATGGTATAGAGCATAATTTTAAAATACAACGCACAGTTAGTTCATTTATTTGTTCAACATTTAGATTGTTCACAAAATTTTATCATTATAATAATATTGTAAAATATTTCTCTACAATAATAAACAACTTTTGCACAGATTCACAGGAATAGTGTTGCTCCAACAAGGACTTACTTATTTCCTCTTAAGGCTGTTTATAGATGTGCCAAGGTCGCTCTACAGAATTAGCAGGCCAAACTTACCAGGAGTGAATGAGACTGTTGATTTCAGTATTTTTAAACAGTGTTGAGTAGTACTACTAAAACATGGCATCTTAACTCAGTTGACATGAAATACTAATGCTTGCTCTGCTGATATTTTTATCACTTTTTTCATGAAACATCTGATCTTGCCTTCCGATTTATTTTTATAATGTGATACTAATATTGCCACAGTAATTTCTTAGACTCCTTTTTATATTAGAGGTTAGTAATCCCTCCACACAGAAGCCATATGGCAGATTTCTTTTTCAGTTTTTTTTTAAATATATTTATTTCTATGTGTGTGTGAACCTGTGTCTCCATGAACACTGTGTGCATGCAGTCCCCACAGAGGCCAGAAGAGGGTGTTGGATTTCCTAGAGCCAGAGTCACAGGAGTTTGTGAACCATCTACTATGGATTCTGGAACTGAACCAGAGTTCCGTGGAAGAGTAGTATGTGCTCTTAAGTGGGAAGGCATCTTTCCAGCCCCAACACTGTAAATTTCATGTATTTTAATCGATAAATAATTTTGTTTACTTATATTTTCATTTATTTTTATGGTTGCAAGTTTTCTTACTTGACCTCCTTAAGTATTCTCATTCAACATTCCACATGGCTCTTTTTTGTTCTGTACTGTATCTCTCCCACATGAAGGTTCAAATTTTCAGGCATAGAATTAAAAAATAAATAAAAACACCTTAAAGGTAGCTATTGAGTTACTTAGAAATGTTTCCCAGAGTGCAATGTTGTAGGACTATCAAAGTCATAACTTCATCCTGTGGTCTGCTTTTTAATACAGCTGCTCTCACTGCATTTATAAACAGGTGTGTACCAGCAGAGGAGTTGCTCAGTGGTCGGAAGCTAGACTAGCATGTATAAGGCTCTGGGTTTCATTCTGAGTGCCCTGATCCACAAATAACCATACAGAGCCCAAGTGTGTCTTGAGATGTGCAAGCAGTGTTCATCCCTCCCTGCGTTTTATACCGTTGCTCTTAACTGAACTTCGGGTCTCTGATTTTATGTGAACATAAAATGGAATCCATCTTTGGAAAGTCTTTTCCGTAGCCATTATGTTGGATGTACTTAGAGCAAACATTCCAAGATTAAGGGGTGAACTGGTAAACAACAGGATCTGTTTATAAGCATTCAGAAAGTCTTCTAATTTAGAACTAACTGTAGAAGTTGATATACTCACATATTAGTTGTCACGAATTTCACAGCACTGCTGCCCTTAAAATAATTCAAAGCTACAGATCTGTGGCTGTTTTTTTTTCTTTGAGCCATAAAATGACCTGGCACACTATTTAATGTAGGCTTCTTATTAGCTAAGTCAAGTAACAAACAATGCCTCCATTTTACTTCAGTGGTCTATTGAGATACACACACACACACACACACACACACACACACACACAGCATAGAGAAGTATGTTAATAATACTGCATGTATAAATTGTAAGGTAAATTTATTGCTACAGGTTTATAAAGTATAGTGATTTTGAACAAGTATTTATTACACTTTAAAATTTTGTGCTTTCAAAATGGAATTCTTAATATTTCAATGATGGTAGCACTGTCATTTTGGGAGCTTCTTTTTAGAATCATCTTTAGATGAATGCATAAACTATGGGAAAATAGAAAAGGATCAACAAAGAAAGAAATAATCACAACTGAAGGTGATTTCTTCTCTTCTTTTTAATATTTGATCAAATAATGGAATTTTGATTCCTTTAATGGAAGTAAACATACTCCAAACTCCAAAATCATTCAAAGTAGCTGGCCTGGAAATAGCTATTTACCACAAGCTCAAACTTGCAGTCTTCCCAACTCTTTCTTCTAAGTGTTAGGATTCCAGGTGTGGCCTACCACTCCTGACTAGAAGAAATGTTTGATGAGTCAAAATTAATGTAAGGAAATCCCTAAGAAAGGTATTACCAAATATAAGTGTGCACACTGCATGTCTTTTATAATTTCAGTTTGGTTATAAGTTTGTTTCTAGTTTACTTGTCAACAGAAAGAAAGGAATAAACTGAATTTATAAGGTGTACAAAGTCCACTGGATAAAAAGTACTTAAGGTTTCGTTGTTGTTTTTAAAGAGGATTGCATCATCTTGACCTCTGCACATAATTCTAGAGGCAGATGCTATAGTAGAGAGCCCAGTAGAAAAGTCTATATTTCAAATATCAGTAAAATATACACAGACTACACAAATAAACTGGGAAGATGTTTGAAACAACTGTAAGGTTCAGATGGTTGATAGCTCTCATGTAGTTCAATGACAGAAAGTCAAGTCTCTCTAATAGTAAAAGAGACAAGGGAACTAACCAGGCCATTCTCAAAAGAGGAACAACTAACTTTGTTCTCTTTAGAAGTTGTAAGAATGCAAATTGTACCATCAAATAGAACTCCATTTTCACATAGCATAACAAATGTTCGTAAATTAAAATAGCCATTCTTTGTGAGCATTCATAAAGGCTAGATTCAAGCAGAGTTGTAGAGAATGTGAATTGAGATGATATTCTGAAGGACATTTCAACAATATGCAAAGTCACCCTAACAGTCTACTTACCCTTGGACTTGGCAATTACTCTACTAGCAAGATAGTATTCAAAAATAATTCAAGAATTTGTCAAAGATACAACAAGCAAAGAAACAAAAGAAAGTTATTCATAACATGAAAAATTCAACCGTAATTGATTGAATTATGGTTCATAATTCAACCATAAAGCTCAATACACAATAAAAGTTTTATTTTAATAAACACTGGTATCTAATATATCAGAACAACACCAAAATATAGACAAATATTTCTCAGCATAGCAAGGTGTATATGATACAATGGCTAGAGAAAATTCAAGTCACAACACAAAAGGTCAAGATTAATCTGCACCTCCCAGTGTGACCGTTCTGAATTACAGGACTGGCAGGGGGCAGTTAAGGTTAAATGAGGTCAAAGAGGTCAGCTTCTGATCCCAAAGGACTGCTGCAATTTTAAGACAGGAGGAAACACCAGAGATTCATTTCTGAGGGCACAACCACAGGCAGCATCTGCAATTCCAGAAGAGAGGCCTCACCAGAAACCAGCCTTGGATGTCCAGCTTCCAGAGCTGGGAGAAAATACATCTTTTTAAGCTGTCCAGCACATAGTGTCCTGTTAAGTCAGCTAGAGTAGGCTAATATACCTAATGTATTTATGAAATTGACCAAGACCGCTACATTTCAAAGGACTGTCCCTATAGTGGCCAGGGATGGAGGGGGTAGGGAGGATCTTCATCTGCTTTCTTCCTTTATCTTACCATCTTCTAGTTTCTTACAATGGCTTTCATTATTTTATAGAGCAAAATTTTAGAAAGGCATCACATTCCATTTCAAAAAACAAATAAAGGATTTTTTGTTTGTTTTTTTGCAGTGGGCAGGGTTAATGATATCCTGAGCAACTCCTATAATGCAATTTTTCTATGTCCGCTTGTTCATGAACTTCAGTGTAGGCTGGCTTCAAACATGGAAGTGTAATTCCTATCCTGTTGAAAGCAGCTGAAAAAGGATAAGATTATGAAATTGCAAGCAGAGTGTACTAACACAGTTTGAATGCAGAAGAGCCACGGCATCTTCTCCCTGTGGTAAACTCCCATTAACTGTCAACAAGATTTACACCAGAGTGGTAGAAGTCAAGGAGATTCACTTTGTAATCAGATGGCCTGGTTTTTTTATTCTCCCTTGTTCTCTACATCAACATGGTCATTTCCATTTCAATTTCTCCATTTGAAAAAACAGTATAATAACATAAAATATAAACATTCTCCTAAGGTTGATGTAAACATTAATTGTGATAACACAAAGAAACTGTCACTGGACTAAATTGCTATGTAGTAAGTACTTCCTAAACGTCAGTTATAAAATAGCACGATTTGTTATGAAGGACTTTCAGCAGAGATATTCTGAATTGCTGTATGAAGCAAATATGTATGGTTTTCATCTCTATCGGATGAGGGTGAGACTTTAGTTTCCATATGAACTGAGTTGGAACTCCCTGAATTAAACTTGTTCTTGAGTAGACAATCGCTAAAAATCTATAAAGAAGAAGCTAAGCACCAGCAATGGCTCTGAACTTGAAAAAGAAAAGAAAGGGAGAGAGAGGGAGAGGGAGAGGGAGAGGTTGGCTTTGTTGCTTTGGAGCACAGTAAAGAAGTACACTGTGAAGGGAGAGAACGAAGGAGCAAAATTATTCATGTGATGACCAGGATGCAAAGGAGGAATCAGTGGGGGTACTGCTGGGTCCTTCAGAGGAGCCTCCATAAAGCATGAAGCCCTCACACAGGCCTTTCTTCTTAAAGACTCCCCAGCTCCCCAGCAGCACTTCTCTGGGGATGAATGCTTTAACGTTTGACCCCCTTCAGGAACATTCCCTATCCTTGATTGAACTATAGCACTTGATTTTGTTCCTAAATTGACAATGATGATAGATTATAGCTTAGTATTTTATATCTAAAGCAGTTGGGTTATGCATAATTTGTATGAGTACTTTGACTACATAAAATTATTTCTCCTTTTAGAAATTCTTTCTAGATTGTGGCTTTAGATACCATGAAATAATTATATCTAAAAATATACATTTGGATTTTATTTAATAATAACAATAAAAACCTCCGCCAACCATACAGGTCAGATCATTGGCAACCTTACCAATTCAGTCTAATAATACTGAAAAATAGCCTTTGCTTTTGCAGCATCATTGCTAAGCTTGCATAGTTTTTGTTTGATGACGATATATTTCATATCCTCTTAAGATTTATATACTAAACTTACCACCCTTATGCCTGAAATTTGTACAAAGGGAAGGCTTGTGAGAAATTTGTGGGTTGGACAGGTTTTTTTTTTTTTTTTAAATGACATCTTTACATGAATGTATTTCTGGTCTTAATAGTATCAAGTAGCCTAAATGAGTTAAGATCACTTCCCAAACCCTTACATTAATATCAGGATGCAATTTAGACACCAGGGAGATTGAGCTCAATCTGTATGAGATGAATAATGGACAAGTTTGAAGGGGTCATAGATCTTCCTAAGTGATTGCTTCCTTATAAATTCCCAAACAAGAAATCTTCATTGAGAAATGCTTCAGGATTGCTGCCATTTGTCACTTGGCCTATGCATGCTTAATCACCTGCATTTTCAGGTCACTAAAGGCACATTCAGTGCATTGTGGAGGCCTAAGATAGTTAATACAACCATTGAATACCCAGTGCCGTTCCCCAGCACACTTAAGCACTGGGAAGGAATTCTGCTTATTGTGTTCCAAGTCAACAGGTCCCCATTGTCTTGATCAATTTCAACAAAAGTTAATTTATTGCTAGGAAAAGTAGGGATTTAAAAAAGCCGTTTACTCCTTATTTAAATTTACATAGTTGGAATTAATTTTTAAATTAAATTAAAATTTTTACATCAGATTTATTGTTAACTGAACCTGCAACAACTGAATTTAGATTACATTTGCCTGTCAAATTGTATGTTGTGAATGAATTTACCTCCTACTTACAATAAGGAAATGATAGAGGAGGGGTTGACCCCTCTAGCCTGGACCCTCCTGAGTGCTCATTTCCACATGTGTACCTTAAAAATGTATTGAATCAGAGGCAGCAGAAGGTGGCAAGTGGAGAGACA
Source organism: Peromyscus attwateri (assembly GCA_902168425.1). Lineage (NCBI taxonomy): Eukaryota > Metazoa > Chordata > Mammalia > Rodentia > Cricetidae > Peromyscus > Peromyscus attwateri. The sequence continues at coordinate 19,747 of CABHPP010126992.1, forward strand.
GGCGTGGAGGCAGATGTAAGATCCGGGCCTTTCCAACACTCAATTCGTCTCTGTAAACTCCATTTTCCTTATCTGCAAAACAGCAAGAGAGGCAGCACAAGCCCCACCCAGCGTGGCGAGGACTAGGTGGCATTGTGGATGCCAGAAGCAATGACTTGCAGGCAGTAACCACCACACGTTGTCTGTTTGGAGCCCATTCATCCGTGCATCTGATCACACTATCCGTTTCTTGCTCTTTTCAACATCTATACTACTACCCTCTACAGCATTAAGCGTGCATTGTAATTCTTTAACATTCTCAATGGACTTGCTATCAGTATAGAAACAGGACACTAACTGACTGGATGAGCAGGAGAAAAACATAAAAATTAGGGAAGGACCTCTTTTCATATGCATGCAAATATGAAAGGGTAGATATTTTCTGGAGCTGTAGAAGTGTGTTCTAATAAAGGCAGGCAGCAGATGAAAAGAATTTATAATAGCTAAATTCCATATATTCTTGTTTCTGCTTGATAATCTGTCTTTGGTGAGTATGTAAATTTTTTTTCACAGTAGTTATTCCCAGCTGCATATGTGTGCTGCAGAAAGGAAGAGCATATGGAATATATACCGTGTATATATACATATAGGAATGCTGGCATGGGGTGCGTGGATTCACATGCATACACATGCACACACTTTCCATATCAGTCTACGCATGTCTATATGTAGAGAGAGAAATATGTATGTATAGATACATATTCCTTCTGCTCTTTTCATTGTGTTACGCATGTCAGAAGCAGGAAGAGCTCTGTTCCCCTCCCTGCTCCCCACCCCCCACAAGCTGGAGGGCCAGAAGGTGGGGCGGTACCTCGGGATAATGGCAGCAGAAGGCAAAGGGAGCAGACAGCTGGCAAGCTCTGTCCCAATATGCTTCCCTGAAAGAGACGAGGAAATTGGAGGAGATGCAATGCCTGAATGGCTCACTTTGCAGGAAAACAGAAGCCGCAAGGTAAAATTCCTTAGAATGCCATCCTTTTTAAATGGATCTAGAATTGATGGCAGCGTCACAACTCCATAGCCTTCCGCAAAATGTGAATTTGTCAACAGTTTATCTTGGAAGGTGTTCTAGAAAGCAAAACCGACTTTTATCACCCCCTGAGAGCTGTCCTCATAAACTTAAAACTGCCAAATGTCAGGTGTCTCCTTGGAGTTTTCTAGAACAAAAAGTACAATGAGACCTCTGGTTTCAAACACTGGAAGTGTAAGAATTTCTGGACAGCAGATGCCCCGTAATGAGCACTACAACTTAAGCGTGTTAAATGAAACATTTTCAAAATGCCTCCTTGTCATGCGAAACAAATTTTTCTAATTTCATACTTTCTTGAAGACTCGGGGATCCTCAGTATAAACAATTATCAGCAAATCAAATCATAGCGTTCCTGTGGGCTGCTGGGGTATGTGGGACTGTTTGTTTCCTATAGGCCATTGGAATGTGCGGGAATGTTTCCTGTGGGCCACTGAAATATATAGAACTTTCCTGTGTGCGGCTGGGATGTGTGGGTCTGTTTCCTGTGGATCGCTGGGATGTGTGGATCTGTTTCCTGTGTGCAGCTGGGATGTGTGGGTCTGTTTCCTGTGTGCAGCTGGGATGTGTGGGTCTGTTTCCTGTGGACCGCAGGGACGTTTAGGACTGTTCCAAGTTCCCGAAATGTTGCTCAGGGCCATTGTTTTTCCCAAGGTCTATTTTGCTGCTTTTTGTTTGTTTGTTTGTTTGTTTGTTTGTTTTTTGGTTTTTGGTTTTTTTCGAGACAGGGTTTCTCTGTGTAGCTTTGCGCCTTTCCTGGAACTCGCTTTGGAGACCAGGCTGGCCTCGAACTCACAGAGATCCGCCTGGCTCTGCCTCCCGAGTGCTGGGATTAAGTCAGCCATCCACTTGAGTTCTGTAGCCCAGGAAATAAACTCCAAGTGAGGACTCAGGGTTCTCCTTGCAAAGGCCTTGTCCTACACAGTGTAATGAAAGCATTCTTGGCTGTTGGCTTTCTGTCTTGTCAGCAGTGAGGTTGATAGAAGGCTGCATTCTGAATCTGAGCACAAAAGAAACCTCTTTCTTGAATATTATGACTGTTTTAAGACGTTTGAGTTTTGTTTATGTGCCCTAATTTTCTTTTCTTCTAATTTTGTATGTGTGTGCATGTGTGATTATGGGTGCACACATGTGGATGGCAGAGGACAGTTTTGAGTGTCATTCCTCAAGCACTGTCTGCCTTGTTTTGTGAGGCATGTAAATAAAGATGCAATGTGCTCTGTGTGCATATGTAATAGATATGTATATCTTATATATATTTATATAAAATTTTATATGAAATATGTAACTTGCTTTGCAAATTTACAAGTGTAGAATTCTTGTTGTGCTTTTATTTCTTGAAAAATGTGTGTGTGTGTGCATGCGTGTTTACATGGGTGTGTGCATGCATATGTGTGTATGTGCTTATGGGGGCCAATGTTGGGTATCGTTCCTCAGGCATCCTCCTCCTTGGTTTTGCAACAGGGTTTCTCACTGTCCTTGGTTTGCCAAGTATGCTAGTCTGTCTGTCTCTCTGTCTGTCTGTCTGGCCAGTGACACCAAGGATACACCTTTCTGCCTCCTCTCCAGCATAAGGATTGCAAGTAGATGCTACCATGCCTGGATTTTTTTTTTTTCAGTTTAAGTTCCAGAAATCAAAATCTGGACCTCATAAGGGCATGGCAAGCACTTTACAGACTGAACTGTCTCCCCAGCCTCCTAATTTTATTTCTACAACTAGACTGTATGCTCCTTGGAACATAGCCTACTTCATGTTCCATCTTATTCTGAAAAACCCCAAATACAATACTCTCCATCTAAAGTAGGAACTTCTTACATATTGAGTCCAGGGCATTAAAAAATAAGTAGTTAATATTAGAACAGGTATGGAGTGTTATGCTGAGGGGAGCCATCCTGTCCAGAAGAGCAGTCTCAGCAGAGAGAAGCCTGTACTCATTGGCCACGTGGGAGTGTTAATGGAGTAAGAGTTTAGCTACCTGCTGAAGATATTCACAGCCAGGAGTATCAGTCAAGGTTCTCTAGAGTAACAGAACTTATAGAATGAATCTCTTTCAATATATAGAAAGGGGATTTATTAGGATGACTTACAGGCTGCCGTCTAGCTAATCCAACAATGACTGACTAAGAACTGGAAGTCCAAGATACCCGTAGTTGCTCAGTCCACAGGACTGGATGTCTCCGCTGGTCTTCAGTATACACTAGAATCCTGAAGAAACAGGCTCTAATACCAGTGAAGGAATGGACTTGTGAGTGAGATGGGGCCAAGCAGATAAAGAGCAAAAGCTCCCTTCTTCCATGTCCTCATATAGGCTATCAACAGAAAGTGCGGCCCAGATCAGATGTGTGTCTTCCTACCTCAAAATCCATAGCAAAGACATGTCTTTTTCTAGCTCAAAAGATGTGGATTAAGAGTGTGTCTTTCTATGTCAAATACCTGGATTAGAAGTGGATCTTCCTTTTTCAAATTAAGCAAAAATCCCTCACAGGTATGCCTTCCATTTTTGGATTTGAGTTAATTCTAGATATAACCAAGTTGACAGCAAGGAATAGCCATCACACCAGGAAAATATGTGCAGGGTAGAAATGACCTCAGATGTGGCATCCTATATATTTGCTTTCTGTGGGGCACAGGTCACTAGCACCATGGCTTGGGGCCAAGATGGTCTCTTTGAATTGACTTGCAAATTTATATCTTCAAAATATAAATTTTATATTTATTTATATATAATTCATATTTATATAAATATAAAATTTATAAAACTAACATTAGCAACAGTCTATATCATTTGTATAAACTATGGGAAGGAAAGTACCCTTTCCTGTATTTTATGTGACTTCCTTGTATTTATCAGAATTCCATATGATGAAAACATGTTTGAACTCTTGACTTGTATTCATTATATTCATTAGTTTATAGCTGATATGCTAACTTGCCCTGTGGAATAAGGGGTCTGCTTAATTTTTAAGCAGTATTCATGTGCTTTCTATTTCATGTTGGTTTGGAATTCAGTTAGAGTAAGAACATGGAATCCCTGGCATTTCCCAGCTCTCACTTGTTGATTTGGTATGCTTAGACCTAAGTCTTCCTAGTTCCATGATTTGCCAAAATGCTCATATGGGGTGCTGTTATTTCTGAAGCAGAAGCCATTGACATTTCTGCTTTGGAGGGCCCAGTCTGTACACAAAGACAGGCTACCCCTGAAAGATGACTAGTCGGAGCTGGCTTTCTGAGCTTACTATCACATTTTTAGGAATTTACAATCTGGTTGGTAAATTGTTCTAAATTAACCAAAGTGGGATTATTTCTACTTCCACAACATAGACCCTGGAAGGTATCACAGATACTCCTCCCTAATCCAAGGGCTGAACATTCAGGGTGAATCATGTGTAGTGGAAGTGCTGGAGGTCAAGCCCAGGGCCATGTGCTGTGCCCTCCAAGCACCTGTCTCACCGTTTAGTTCCATCTCCAGCCAGTGGTTGAACATTTAACCACACGTTACTGTAAGTGTTCCTTGTGATGCTGGATTTAAGGGAAAGTGCTTGGTTTTCATCCACTCTGTGAATGTGTGATGGGATATTTGTCTTTACTCCTGGGAGAAAGCAGGAAGAATCTTTGGTTCTGACAACAGATGTGAATGTATTGGAAGCAACTGATAGAATTTAGATGACACATTCATAAGTGTGAGCTCTGTGTCTCTTGGTTTCATTCTGTGGTCTCTGAATAGGTAACATTTAGCAAAGTTAGTGACATTTTTTCTCTAATTTTTTTTAATGTACTAATGGCTAGGGTTGGAGAGATCACTCAGTAATTAAAACACTGTTCTTGCAGAGGACCAAAGTTCAGTTCCCAACACCCATGTGCACAGCTCACAACCACTGTTACTCTGGCTCCCCAGTACTCATGGGCATATTTCACAGCCATCAGTAACTCTGGCTCCAGGGGTTCCAACTTGCTCATCTGACCTCTGTGGGCATTTGCACTCAAGTGCATACCCCTCCCCCCAACACACATGAATAAATCTTAAAAATATGCTACAGGCTAATGAATATAACACTCTTTACAAGTATTCTCACTAATTTATTCATATTTGTCTCTTTAATCATGACTCAAATAGAGACAAGTAGACTTCCCTTTACAAATGAGGAGATTGAGGCTCAGAAACATTGAGTGACTTATTTTGGTTCATGGTGGCATGGTAGATCTCTGGATGGCCTTGGGCTGACTCAGATTTCTTTCTTGAGAGCAACTAAACATAGGAATGAGCCTTCTGAAATTGATGACTCAGGTTCTAGTATGTCTGGCCAGAAAAAGGATGTCCTCCAACAAGTCACAAGACAAAGATGGCTGTGTTCTGGGGCCCCTCAGCCACATGACCTGTGTAGACAAGATTGCGTTGGCTCCAGGCACCTTTCCTGACCATAGGTGACTCATTCTCTATGATTCCTAGATTTGTGTTATATTTGTGATGTGGAAATAATAAAGCTGTTTCCTGTCGCTCACATGTGTGCTCTGTTTTACTGGTAACTAGTGCACAGCAAACCTCTATCATGATGTTTATACAGCAGTGATTAGAAGAGTGAGCTGGAATGTGAACAGGCAGTCTGGTTCTACATGAGGTGATAAAAATTTCCACTCATGAGGTCATAGTGGAGAGTAAATGACTGCATACATGTCAATTAGTGAGAACACCACCTGCCAAGGGACAATTTTTACACACATTGGCTACTAAAATCTTTTGAAAAGGTACAAGGATATTACTAAACATTATTGAACATGATAAATAATAGTACCATTTCATACTCATTGAAAGGAAGCAAACACACCTGGAATACTTGCTCCTAAACACTGCTATAGTATTTATGTTTATTCATTTACTTATGATCTTTACATTCTAATATGATTTTGACATGCCTTTATTTTAATGATCTCCATACTTTTTATTTTTTAAACTTTGTCTAATCCTGTGGGAAGCAAGGCAAGAGATAAGTGAACAAAAAATGAAATGGACAGAGAGAAGTTTGAAAACATCATTAAGAATAATGAGGGGGAAATGAATTTAGTGTTCTATTATCTAGAATATTCACAAGTGCTATTTAGTTTTCTTGTTGCACTGTTTTTCTTGAGTTGTTTTTAATATCAAATGTGTTTCCTTTATTTGTTTGCAACGATATCACAAGCATTTGTCCTAGAATATTTCTTACCTTATTGTAAGAAATCAATGCAATTTTGAAGAATAATTTTTTTAGTGCAGAAGAAACATTTATATTTGAATCAATGTTAATGCCTGACATAGGTCTCCTTTCCCGTAAAATCATCAAGTGGCTCTCCCACTGTTGTGTACCCTTGATATACACTGGGAAAGACTAAGTCACCACTTTTGATGATTCATACTGAAAAAAGTTAAATTTACTTTAAATAATCAACATTATATTTTACAGATTTATCATTTAAAATGATATCACCAATTATTGAAAGCACACTATTACCATATTGTTAGAAAATAGTAAAATTGGTGTTTATAATCATTTGTTTATGGGTTATGTGTTTTGTTTCTTGATAGAACTTCACTTCATGACTTTCTGGTTCTCCTGAGAGCTGGTAGATAGCTGGTGAATAAGTGTATAACTGTGCTGGTACCTAAACAAGGCTTTGTCAGCATGTACTCTGGTGTTCCTTGAAAATTGGTGGTTTTTTTTTCCTCTTCCAAACATATGCATATCTGAAATTCAAATTGAGTGCGCCTTACCTCATGCACTCCTCCGTACCTCTAATGAGGTGGAAAAATGTACATTAATGATAGAACGTTATTTAGTGCTGAACAGAGTTAATTGCTTCTAATCACTGCTTACATCCATCTGGTTTTATGGTAGACAACAAACCTCTTCATTGGGCTTGCTCATTAGACATACTGTAAATCACAGCGATGCACTGGCGTCTTGCATATTGTGCTCCTATTAGTGAAGCTGTGTTTTCATATAGCCCCAACGGCAGCATCAGGGCACATACCAACTTCTCCATATTCTGTCAGAACTGCAGGGAGCCGTGGTGAGCTGGCTCCACAGGCTCACTTGGAAGCCATGGAGAGCCTGCTATCAAACTGGAGTAGAGGAGGAAATACTGGCAGTGGTCTTGCTGCTTTTTCTATTTTTCTCAAAGCGTGAAAGTAAAGCTTCCTTCTACTGTTATCATTGGCAAGTATATACAGGGGCAGGAAGGCATGACTCAGGGTTTGAGGAGCTGGGGAGATGGCTTGGTGCTTAAAAGCTCTTCCAGAGGACCTGAGTTTGGTTCCTACCACACAGGTTTGGCAGGTCACAATAGCCTGTAACTCCAGCTCCAGGGCATCTGATGCCCTCTCTATCCTCTGTGGGATAACCCCCAACACACAGATACATACATACAAATAAAGACAAGTATAAAAATAGACTCAGGGTTTGAAATTGAGCTAGGTACAATCTTTAAACATGGGTCTCACACTAATGGCTTCTTAAATTTCAAAGATTAAACAAAATTTACCAGAATTTTAGGAGAAAAAGGAAGTACATGAAGTGTGAGGGTCAATAGCTTTAGCATAGCACAATTAATTACACCTAAGCTAGAACTAATTAGAATCTTAATGATACAATTATGCCACTGACTGATATCGACCAATCATGAGGATTTAGGAAACTGACAGGGAAATACAACCTGCAAATGACAATCTAAAAGAAACCAAGAGGTTATAATTACCATAATGCATTACATTGTTGGAACTTTGGGGGATTAAGAGGGAACCGTATCTAAATTTAAAAAAAAGGAATGAGGAAGGAAGGAAACAGGAAAAGAATGAAAGAAAGGAAGGAGGAGAGAGGGAAAGATTGGGAGGGAAGGAGAAAAGGAGGGAGGGAGGGAGAGAGGGAGAAGGGAGGGAGAAAAAGGCCCTAAGTCACACTTTTCCTGTTTGGTACTTCTCTAACTCTTCCTGTTCAGGATGAATGACTTTAGGGAGCTACTGATAGACCCCAGACCCAGGGCACTATCCTCTCAGGTGAGCGCCCCAGAAACCTGGACTCCAGACCAGTTGATGCAATCGCAAGAGGCTTTATTTCGATCGTTTGCGCAAACGGGCCCCCTACACCATTCAGTGAGAGGAGCCCCGAACAATAATTGCAGGCATCTTTTAAAGGCTTAAACCACAATATTAGCATAGCATTCGGGGCAGTACACAATTGGCTAGTTTAAAAAGTCAGTACCAGGGAGGGGTGTATCGTTACGGGGACCTTCCTTGGGGGCTGTTTATCTTCCTGGAATAGCCACAGGATATTCTGCTAGACCCAGATAATGTCACAGGACCATTCTGCTGATGCCACAAGAAATATCACAAGAATATTTCTGCTGAGGTTAACGGTTTTGGGGGGGGTCTGACACTAGTGCTTGTTCCCCTTTTTACCGTTCTGCTGAGGCTGCAGGGTTTGGGGGGGTCTTAGGCTGAGGCTTGTTCCTCTTTTTAGCATTTAACTCTTTCACTACCTAGTCATAAAAGGCTCAAAATCTAAAGCTGAACAGCCATGTAGGTACCACCGGGCAATGTATACTCAATTCATGTCACAACTGACATGGCCGAGGCATAGAAATATTAAGAGACATGTCCCAAGGTAAGTTAAATAGTTTCCTTCACTGCAGTGCTGGAGTTAAAGGACATATTAAATCATCAAGACATTGATTGTTTTAGAACCCCAATCAGCAATGGAATGTGAGCACACATATTGTGCACTCCACCCTTGAACTTTCAATTTTGTGCCCTGTGTGGGAAACAAAGATACAACGAAGTGAATGTCACCCCTTTGTTGGGAAAACAGTTGAGATAGTGTGGAGTGTGAAAGCCGTATTCAACTCTACCTGAAAGCATTCTTCATCTAAGATAGACAGTGCAACTTGAGGCTTAACTTAAAACTTATAAAACTAAGACTTGTTAAAATTGATAATTCATTTATAGAACATATAATAATTATTGGTACACATATACCATTATCAAGGGAATATAAATGAAATTTTACTATATTTCAATTTTTAATTATTTTTTTCTAACTTCAGTCACTCATTTCATTTTCTGTTAATGCCCTTATTAAATTGGATATCTGCATATTACTTGCATCCTATTACTTTTAACACTGGGTTAAAATTGAATAAAATGAGCTTTATTTATATTGCACAGGTACAATTTGGGTGCCAGGAGTTTGCGTAGGTTTTCCAGTGGTCAACCTATGTTTAATTCAATTCCTGCCCCTTTAAAACATTGTTTTTCTAAGTATGTATTACTTATGGAAATTGTTTGCCTCTACCAAAATATTCATACTCATCTTTCTTCTTTATAGTTGAGAATTATGCACACCATATGCATGTGCAATACATGACAAACAACATATACACATATGTATAGAATTAAACCAATAGGAACAGACCTATAAATAAATTGTACATTTTTATGCTATGCTTAGTTCTTGCAGTAATAGCCTAATGTATTTTATGCATAAGTCATCACTTTTATAAGTGGTTTGATTTGATTTGATGACTGAAACAAGATTTTCAAAGCTGTTTTGCCACTATCCTTTTCTCTTCCCATCTCTTTAGCATTCACCATGAGTGGAAGGCCAGTGTGAGCTTGGCTGATTGGATGAGAGTTAAATGAAGAGTAGCCATATTTCCATTGCTTTAATTATGCCATCCTCACACCATGATGGACCTTGCTCCATTTCCCTCTGGTAGACCTGACAGACTATAACTGACCTAATTGATACCAGATGACAGCTCAAATAAGGCTTAATAAAGAAGAAATCACACTAATCTAATGAGCAAGCTGTTGTGATATTGGCTTATCGGAAGCTGTGGTATAAGCCCTTCATTTCCCTTTATTCTCTATGACCAGAGCTCCTAGTATCTTTCTCTGGTGTGCTAGAATCTCAGGACTGAAATGGACTTAGTGGAACAAGTGTCCCATTGTCTACTGTTTGTGCTGTTAAGCATACATTGAAAAATAGTTCCGAGTTTCAAATATTATGAAAAGTTGAAAGAATAGTACAGTGATCATGTAGACCCACCCTTCAATATTTCTTCTATTTTGGCATATACTCTGTCTTTCTTTCCCTATCTCTTTGTGTTTGTGTTTCTGAATGATTTGAAAATTATGTGGATCATAACACTCCCTCTCTGAACACTTCATCATATAGTTTATAACAATAGGCATTTTCCTACATAAGTATAAATCATTATCAAACTAATAATATCCAGTCTATGTAAAAGACCCTAAAATCATTGCCACATAGTTTTAAAAGACCTACTTGGTTTCCAAACCATATCTAGGCAGTAGGGAGAGAGATTGATAAGAACAAAGAGAAATGGCATAGGTGTATGAAAAGGCTACATGAACCCTATTAATTTATAGGCTACTTTAATAAAAACTAAAAATCATGAGTAAAACTGAATATCCAATGAAAATTTTGAACATTTCCTTGCATAATAAATGCCATGACCTCACTTTGCATTTTCTTTTCAATAGTCTCAAATCTGCCATTATCCCAAAGAACCAAGGAACAAAATCTAAGCTAGTATGCTTATTGCTATAAAAAATTCATTATCTGTATGACTTTTCCACGGAATAATGTGTATATATGTGTGTGTATACATGTGTTGTTTCTGTGAATGGTTCCATTTCAAATTTAATTTGAATATGGTTTATTAACTTTTTGATATATATATCAAATATATATGTATACACACACATAAAATATATATATATATATATATATATATTACACATACACATATAAACTATGCCACAAGTTTGGAAGTATGGCACCTAGCTTTATTAACACTGAGCTGTGTTTTCCAAAATATACATGTATATATGTGTATAATAGTTTCAAAAATAACACCAATAATCAATCTAAATCAAAGTAAAAATTTATCTGTGACTTGCAGCTTTTCTCTTTAGACCACCCCCGCTCCAGAGGTAGAGCCAGAGTTTTGTGCCAAAAGTCACTTGTTTATGTTTTGTTGGATCCAGAGTCTCAGGGTCTCATGATGCGCCAGAGGCTGCTGTGGAACTCAGGATGGTCCTGTTGCCTCCACCTCCCTGGTACCAGTGTTATAGGCACGAACCACTGGGCACAGCGAGAAACAGCCACTTGGAGTAAGTTTTTCTGCATGGTTATGTTATTCATTCAAATGTATCATCAGTTATATTTATTTGTTTCCCATTTGGGAATTTTGTTTATTTAAACTTAGATTTCATAATGTAAGATCTACATGGTTTAAAGTCTCTAAGTGTATAATAGTGCATGTCAGATGCTCTGTGTGCCACTGTAGCTCTCCATTTCTATGAATTCTATCCTGAAGGCACGACAATTTTAGTCAGTTTCTGTTCCATTCTTCTAGCGCTTTCTTTTGTACACTAACAACAGTGTAATATTTTTTTACTTTGAGGTTCCACAGGCATGTGTGAACAGGAAGGTTTTGTATCTGGAAGTCCAGAAAGTTTCAAAGAAATAGTCCCCTTCCGGTACATGCGCGACACCAGAGGCAATGCATTTCTACAAGAAATGACTGAAATGACGTGGGCCGAGCAACGCAAGGCCTTGGGCATGCAAGCAGCTCTTGTTAGTGTTGTTGAAATTAAAAGGAAAATCACAAAATTCATTCCACTTCCAATCACAAACATCTTTCATAAATATTATGTTTTTCTTCTGCTTGTTTGTTTGTTTCTTATAGAGACCCTCTTGTCTTTACTCATACTGTGGAAGTGCTGGAGAGTTCGGCTTCATCAAGTGCATTCTTGTTCTTAGGTTTGCAAATCTCATATTATCTGAGCAGTATATATTTTTCAAATCTGATATTTGTGCTAACATTTAATTTAAATCTTTTTCCTATGTATTTGTGCTCATGAAGCTGTTATGATTGGGGCGCAAAGGAAAAAGGCTCTGGCTGGAAGGCTTTGCTCATAGCTTGTACGCTGTTGAGAAGTGATAGTGTCATGAGGATGCTGATGTCGTCATCAGTGGATTAAGCTACTGATAGGGTCATGCATGCCTCTTAGGAGGACTCTGTTGGGATGAGTGTGTCTTGAGGGTATGTCTTTGAAAGGTTTGCCCCTTGTTCTTTCCTCTCTCTCTTTCCCAGTCCTTGTAAGGAGAGCACCTCTGCTTTCTCCTTTCTCTCAGCCATGATGCTTTGCCAACCCACAGACCTGCAGTGTTGTAGAGCAGTTTTCTTAGTTCTCTCTAGGAAGGAGTTCATGAAACTCAGAAATACCCAAACTTCACATCTGGTAAAAATGAAGCTTGCAGGATTCATAGGAACCATATCCCAGAGTTCTGCATACAGGAGCAGCAAACACTTGCTGGAGGAGAAGACTCATCAGATGACCTGCCAAGAGGAGATTCTCAGACCTGTTGAGATGCCTGCCAGTAATGCAGAGCTTTAGAGATGTAGCTTTTGTGAGTCATGACCCTGTTGGGATGGAGTGGTGGTTTGAATAAAAATGGCCCCCATAGGCTCCTATACTTGAATGCTTAGTTTAGTCACCAGGGAGCATAATTATTTGAATATTAGAATTAGGATGTGTCACCTTACTGGAGGAAGTATGTTACTGGGGGTGGGTTTTGATGTTCAAAAGCCCATCAGAAGTTCAGTTCATTATCATCATGGTGGGAAGCATGGTGGCGTGCAGGCAGACATAGTGCTGGCTACATCTTGATCAGAAGACAACAGAAAATGGACTGAGACACTGAGCAAAGCTTAAGCAAAAGAGACCTCAAAGCCCAGCCACACAGTGACATACTTCCTCCAACAAGGCCATACCTATTCCAACAAAGTCACACCCCCTAATAGTGCCACTCTTTATGAGCTTATGGGGGCCAATGACATTCAAATTACCACAGTTTACCATGAGAACTTCATGATACAAGCCTATTTCTGAGGATACCATACACTTTGGTTACAGGACTTGGAGAAATCAAGCCAATGTTGACCAGAAAACTTCCTCCCTGCTGGCTAGCTTTCATAGTACCAGATGGTGCTATGCAGGCTCTTGGGCAAGAAAGTTGTGACAGTGTCATCAACAGTGTTACCAAGTTGTGAACCCTGCAAGCTACAATAATGACTGGCCTAGCAAGATATAAGATAAGGGTTCAAAAGTGGCATGTATGACTGTTATGGGGACAACCAACAGTTGTTTGATTAGATTTAAGATACACTCCACACAAGGAATCACATGCTTAGGACTGTAAATCTGGCCTAGAGTCCATGACTTGGAAGAACTTATAGGCCTGAGAAGTGAACACTGTTGTGGGAATTCATTCCGTTCAGCCAATGGCTTTGGGGTAGAAAGCCCTTGGGCGTGGTCTTGCCTGCATACATGACCGCTTAAGAGCAGACAGAGAGAGGTTGTACTCTCTTGTGGGTGGCCAGGACTGGATCAAGCATCATGGAGCAGCTTACGGTTGGTCCCCATCATCCTTGGACAGGACAGCGGCAGCTGGACATCAGGCTCAGCAGCAGTGTCTTCCTTGTTCTGTATTAGTGAGTCTGTATTTCCACTGTACCCCTTAATAAATTATCAAATAGACCTTTGTGGGTTCACACTGTAGAACATACTACTGTTATTTTGTTAAATGAGCATAGTATCAAACTGTCCCTCCAAAACACATATATCCAAGGATTAATGTAGCTCTCAGACTTCATTGGTGAAGCTTCACTGTGCAGTGGATGCAGCAACTCAGAACTGGTCAACGTGAAGAGAAATATTTGTGGAGTGCTTAGCCATAAATGCAACATCTGTATTGCATTTCATTGCCCAAGTCTCAGACTACTGAACAAGAAGGGGCAGAAAGAGCCAGATCTTGTGAGGACTGGAGTGAAGCATGCCTTCTGGCCATGACACGATGATTACACTCACAAACTCACATCACATGTGGTTGTCTGTACAAGACTTGAACAAGAACAAGCCAGTCAACATTCAAGAGTGGATGGGAGGAGAACTCAGGAGCCCTCAGCCCTAGCTGAGGAGCTGCGGACAGTTGACTACTAACAGGGGCAGTTAGTTTCTTTTAGGGATGTGATACCAAGCAGGTAGATCATGCTCTCACAGATAGTCCCATATCTATGCATACATGGGCAATATAAATTGGACTCTGTGTGTTACAGAGAGAGAGAGAGAGAGAGAGAGAGAGAGAGAGAGAGAGAGAACATTAAGGAGTGGATATGGGCAGAGGAGTTGGGGTAAATAGTGTAGTTGAATGTGATCAAAATGCATTGCATGTGTATATGAAATTATCAAAGAATTAATAAGAACTATTATATATTTTTTAAATTAAGGAAAATAAATGGTTAATAATAATATGCCACTTAGTTCATTAATTCCAACAAATGCACCACACTGTTGTGAGGTGTTGCTAGTAGAAGGCATAGATTGTGGAGTACATGAGGTTTCTATATTGTTTTTCCAACTATTCTGTAAATATAAAACTGTTCAAAATATGTTTGTTTAAAAAATAACACTGTGTAGGTTGTAGTTGAAGTTTGGACCTTGTAGTGTTAACAGAACCTATAATGGTTTGGTCTCTTTTTCTAAAAAACACTGGTGCACTATTAAACAGATGGCCCATGATTAAATTTCAGTTTGTTTAAAGTCTCTGTGACTGTGAAGTCAATCCCTGAATGGCCAGTGTGAAGGCAGGGCATCTAGTTTTAAAGAATTCTCAAAAGAAGCATTGACAGCTTGACCAAGGTTGGGAGCCCTGGAAAGAAGATGAGCTGAGCTGATCTGGTATCAGTTTGATGGATAAAATTAACAGCATTAGGTGGTGACCATGACACCATCAGAAATAACAGGCTCATGAGTGAAGCCAATACTTTTAATCTCCATTCTGAGACTGGGCTGGATTACATTTTCTGACCTACAGGGATTAATGGGTTTAATGAAAGAAAGTTGAAAGAGATCTGGGGCCTGACATCCTTCTCTTTGGTGGGAAGTAGTTGGTTTTTCCATCTCTGCAAGGCTGGAAGATCATGGCTTCTTGCTAATATACATTAAAGGCTAAAGTCATGAGGAGAGGGGTTCATCCCTTCAAAAACCTACCTTCAACCCAGATGCTTGTCAACTCTCTATAATAGTATACTTAAAAATAATGGAAAACACACACACACACACACACACACACACACACACACACACACACACACATTCTGCATCTTTCCAGTTGCTTGTCCTCATGATGCAGGTTTTATAGGAAAGCAGTTAGTTCATGTGTCAGTTTTATGAATTTTTTCTTACCACAGCATAACATCAGCTTCCCAGAATGAACCACCCCCCACTTCTTTCTCAAGAACAGTGATACATAATTAAAGGTGGACAGACAAGCATGGGCTCACTTCATGGATCAGTTCTCCAGCTTTTAACACACATATGTGCGCACGCGCGCACACACACACACACACACACACACACACACACACACACACACACCCTTCCTTACGCACAGCTTCTGAGATTGTGGATCACAGCTCCACAGAGTGCTGGGTAACAGGGAGCAGGGTGACAAAAATTTGACACCAGTAACAAACATTAATTCCAAATCAAGCACAGTGAAACCCAGGGTGTTAGAGGCAGAGCTCGCCTGTGTGGCACTGAGAGTCTCTGGGACAGCTTCTGGTTCTGTCCACGGGAATTGAGGGTACACTTTGTGCTGCTAATGCTGCCCCAGCATTCCGTGACAGACGCAAGGCCTCAGCTCAGACTCCTGACTACTGTGTCAGGAATTGCAGTGTTGTTATTGCACGTATAGAACTCTCTGCTTTCAGAGAAACATAATGCTTTAATTATAGAAAACAGGCTTTTAATAGTTTCCTACCATCATCCCTCCCTCAGAATGCAATTACCAAGTTAGCGTATCTTTAGATAATGTTTTGATAGAATGTTTGATTTCAAATATTGCTGTTTGAGTTGCTAACTTGAGTTTTATTTATTTATTTTTTAAATCATTAGGGGCTGGAGAGACGGTTCTGTGGTTAAGAGCACTTGTTGCTCTTGCAGAGGATCCAGATTCAGTCCTCAGCAGCCATATAGTAGGTCACAACCACCTAAATTCCACTGCTAGGAAATCCAATGCTTTCTTCGGACTCCCTCAGGTACCAGGCACACACACGGTGCACTTGTACACATGTAAGAAAAGCACTTAAAACATAAGACAAATATTAAAATATTTTTTAAAATCATTAAGTAAATTTTAACTCTGGATTAAGATAGGATTTAAAACAATTTCTGAAATGGTCCTAAACATGCATCTGTTACTGTGTATTGTGTCTCAGTTAGGGTTTTTATTGCTGTGAAGAAACACCATGACCATAGCAACTCTTACAAAAAATATTAAATTGAGGTGGCTCAATCACAGTTTCAGAGGTTCAGTCCATTATCATCAGGATGGGGAGGATGGTGGCATGCAGGCAGATGTGGTGTTGGAGCTGAGAGTCCTACATCTTGACTCAGAGGCAGCAGGAAGTCAATTGTCAGACTGAGTGAAGCTTGAGAAAAGAGACCTCAAAGCCTGCCCCCAACAGTGACACACTTCCTCCAACAAGGCCATACCTCCTAATAGTGCCCTCCCTTTGGGGGCCATTTTCTTTCAAACCACCACATACTGCATATTTATATAAAGGAGTGTTCTGAGCATTGATGATTATAACTCAAAATATCATGCACCTCTATCCACCAAAGACTTGAATAGCATCAAATATTCAGCTAAGACCTAATTCTTTCTGTAAAAATAAGCAAGTACTTCTGTCTTAATTAGGGTTTCTATTGCTGGGAAGAGTCACCATGACCACAGCAACTCTCATAAAGGAAAACATTTAACTGTGGCTGACTTATAGTTTCAGAGTTTAGTCCATTATCGTCATGGCAGGAAGCATGGCGGCATGCAGACAGACATGGTTTTGGAGAGGTAGCTGAGAGTTCTACATCCAGATCAGCAAGCAGCAGGAAAGAAGAGTGAGTCATTGGGCCTGGCCTGAGCTTCTGAAATCTCAAAACCCACCCCCAGTGGCATAATTCCTCCAACAAGGCCACACCTACTCCAACAAGGCCACACCTACTCCAACAAGGCCACACCTCCTCCAACAAGGCTACATGTCCTAATCCCTATCAAGCAGTGCCACTCCCTAATGATCAAACATTCAAATATATGAGCCTATGGGGACCAGTCCCATTCAAACCACCACAATATCCATCTCATTAATATATAAATATGCATTTGTGTTTAATATGAAAATTATATGCACACTAAAATCACTTGTACAAGGCCTGCAACAAACAGGCCCCCACAGTAGTCTGTGATTGATGGAGGAGAAGCTCACAGGATCTTCCCCTTCCTGCTGAATTACAGGCCACTGATGGATGCTGGGAGGAGAAGCCACTTTCTTCATTGTAACTGGAACACCCATGAGACTCCAGAGGATATCTCCAATCCCAGGGCCACACAGTGGGCCCTGCTCAAGTCAGGGGGACATAAGCGAAGCAGAAAGACATGAATGTGGGAAGAGATCAGTGGGGGAGGGGGCATTACACAGAGGGAAGAGAGACTGGGGAGGGTTGGGTGAGAGAACAATCAGCATGCACTACATACATCTACGGAGTTATCCAAGAGTAAACGAAATGTTAAAGAGCTGAGGAGAAACGAAAACTGAGCCTAAGCAGTGTCTCCAGTCTTGTATTGTGCCCTCACTGAAGGTTGCTTGTGAAAGACTTTAAAAAGGAGAGTGGTCTTTTTAGATAGATCAAAATATCAAGGCCAAGTTCATACCAGAGATGGCTGCCCTGACAATCACCTTTTTCAAAAGTTCCCCAAGCAATAACAACGTCTATGTTTTTAAAGTTTCTATGTGATGCTAACTGTGAAGTCTTCTGGGTTTGAATATGAAGGTCACATGACATGATAATAATTGTGCTCAAGCACTTTTAAGCCCACTTGAAAATTATTTAATGTTATCAGTTGTTCTGCTCTCTGCTGTATTAGGTCTCCTAGACAAACTTGTGTAAAATCTTGTGTGGAAGGTCCTGCATGTTATGAGTTGTTGTAGAACACTTTATGGCCTTAGCGTTGTTTGCAGATTTTAATTCTTCTGGTTTCTTATTCAAAATGGCATTTTTTTTTATTTTTGAGATATAGGTTTTCTGTGAAACAGTCCTGGCTGTCCTGTAACTCACTCTGTAGACCAGGCTGGCCTTGAACTCACAAAGATCTGCCTGACTCTGCTTCCTGGTGCTGGAATTAAAGGAGTGTGCTATCACTACCAGGCTCAAAATGGTCTTTTTCTGAAGCATTTCATGAAAGAACTTTGTGTCTGCATTGTCAAAGCCTCGCAGAATAGTGTGAATATTCACTATGAGTATTCAATGTTCCAGAAACATCTTTGAAAATGCTTCCAATTTAGGCAGCAGTTAGAGGCAATAGTGCTACTGGCTCTTTTATTAATTTTACAAAAGTCATGAATTCTTAGAAATTACATATCCTCCTAGACCAAGAAGTCTACTGGGCTGCCATAGTGTTAGTTGTAGGAGTGGTAAATCAGCGACTTTCTCTTGACAAAGAGGGATGGGGACCCAAAACATAGGAGGAATTGCCTTCAGTGGATCCTCAAAGTGTTTCAGAGGAGAGCACCTCAACACACCCCACCCTGCCGGCAACCTTGGGCTTTCTTAATGTCTCATCTTGGATTATAACCAAATCTCATGTCAACAGGGACAGCTTTTGCAGGAACTGTTAATCCTTTGGTAACTGGGTCAACTTATTACTTGTATCTTTACACCCTCAATAGCCATTTACACTTCCTAGTGGAAGAGTCAGGTTGACAACAGCTGAACCTATTAGCTGGCCTTTCCAATGCCATGGAAAGAGAAACTATCCAACAACATGTATCTGTTGGTGAAAGGCAATGAGGAGAGAAAACACGTTTTTATGTTTTATTATTGCCAAAAAGTAATTAAACTTAAACATGATAAGTTTTCCCATCTTCTATAAGTTTACTAAAAATATAAGGAAAAAGGATCATGTGAAGTATCCTTAAATGGCAGCATTTAGCAAAGTCCCTATATATGATGCTGCCCTGGTAGAGTACACCAGGAATCCCAGCCCTGGGATGTGGAGGCAGGGAGATCAGCTACGTAACCAGTGTGAGGGTGACCTGGGATACATTTGATTCTGGCTTCCTCCACTCCCCTCAAAAGAGGAAAGTCCTGTATAAGCAACATGTGTATGTAGACACATGTATGCATACAGAGAGACGTATATGTGAATATGTATACATATTCATATGTATATATACAGATACATATATATATGTATATATATACATATATATGACATAATTAAGGATACCTGATCAATGGGTAGGTATTTAGTGACTTGAGTTTATTATTTGTTTTTCAGGTATGACGATACTGTTGTGACTCTGTGTATTTTAAAATATATTTATAATCTTACAGATACTTTTTTTTGCTTAAAACAACTCAACAAAATAAAGTGCTGGTTTATTGTTAGACATTGTTCTATAAATACATCAGACAGTATGAAAATGATAA
This sequence comes from Peromyscus attwateri, assembly GCA_902168425.1. Taxonomy (NCBI): domain Eukaryota; kingdom Metazoa; phylum Chordata; class Mammalia; order Rodentia; family Cricetidae; genus Peromyscus; species Peromyscus attwateri. The sequence goes on from CABHPP010126992.1 coordinate 39,424, forward strand.
AAACAAACAGCAACTTCACAGATAAAAAATAAAAGGCCTTTTTAACCATCTCGTACAAAGCAACCACTTATAGTACAGCTAGGTATATATACCGAAAAAGCGACTGGAATGCTCAGAATAAGATTTTCATTTTTGTTTGGTTGTTGTCATTTTCTTACAAGTTTTTTTTTTACCCCCTTTTAAGATTATAATGAACATAGTGAATTCAGAAGCAGGACAGAGAATGCCCTGAAGGCTGACTTGGTCATGCATCATCATTAAAAATAGCTGCCTCCTAATAATATATATAAAATACATACAAAATGTAAAATGTGAATAAAAATACATTTTTTTCTTTTAAATTCTTTTAAGAAACAACAACAACTAAACCAGCGCTCTGCACATCTTGGCTCCTTCCCTGTTGCAAATTCACATTGCGGTTTGGGTGGGAATGGTAGGTGGAGAGTACCTATCATCTGTGGGTGATACTGCCTGACATGTATTCCTCATGAATTAATGAAATCATATGGTGTCTGTTTCTCTTTTTTAAATAACCTATTGGATGCAGAATACTGTTAAGGTTATAGATAAAACAGAATTGGAAATATCTTGATAATTGTTTCAAGCTAGAACATGGTACATGATAAAATAGTCACTTGTATATATTTCCTAATTCATCCTACAGCGTTGTGAGAGAACATGTGCACACCGAAGTGAAGAATCCTTGTTGATTAACTAGTAGTGAAATTTTAGTGACCTCGGGGGGAGGCACAAGGCACACGGAGGAGGGTACCAGAAGGTGCCCTTTCATTCAAGAGCTTTGTATCTTCCCTAAGCTCCCATAGCTGTCCTCTGGTGTAGAGGAGGCCAGGCATACCCTCTGTTTGCATTGCTCTGAACATGCACTGACTCTCTAGAGGACCCTGTCCCTGTGGAGACATCAGCCCTGGAGTTGAAAGCACCCCCAGGATTCATGCTTCCCTGACTCCAGGGTTCTCTTTGGGGTTTACCAGATGGAAAACTAGCACCTCTGAACCAGTGAGCTGGTGAGATAACCGGCTTGACTGACAGATGGAGGACCCCAAGTGTGAACAAAAACAGCTCCGGCTTGAACGGGAAAAGGTCTGAATCCAATCTATGTAAGCAAATACCCATATCAAACCAATTACCCAGAACAACCAGTGCAATGGCCATCTCAATGACCCCATGCAGAAGAAAGTTACCTGTCTGATACTTTGTCAACATTTTGAACAGATTATACCAGGCTGAGAAGGAATGATGTCTTTCTCTCTTCAGTGTGAGCTTAATGAAGTATGAATAGCTCCCTTTTGTTGGTGTCAACAGGATAGTTATGACAATTTGGGGGAAACAGAACTTCCGTCTAACAACTTCACACATATCACTCTGGGTATCTCTGGCATAGCCTATGCTTGTGGTATTTGTCAAGGTTCAGTCATAAACAGTGAGTGGCAACTGGAAGACAGCTAGAACATAGCTGGATTTTTCAGTGCACAATGAAATTTGGAAGTGTTTATCTGAAAGATGATCCGACACTTCTAAACATATAAACATTTCCCAGAAATTCCAAAATTTTTCAGAAATATAGAATTTATGTAAGAAAGATACATCAAGTATTTGGTTTAGTTCTTTTTATTAAAGAATTACTATAGATTAATTTTTATAACATTTTTAATGACTATACAAACTATTATGTGTATGTTTCTATGGTTACTAAACCTCAGTTTTTCTAAGTTTGAAAAGTGGTTCACATCTGCATATTGCATTTTAGAATTTCTTAGATTATTATCTAAAAAATTATAGAAAATTTAGTGAATCAAATGAACTCCAACTAAAAATCATGAGCTTCCACTAAATTTAAAAAGGATCTCAAAAAAAAAAAAAGCATTGTGATGCATGGTTTTTTTTTTTTTTTTTTTTTTTTTTTTTTTTTTTT
>CABHPP010126993.1:0-14364 GCA_902168425.1 Peromyscus attwateri
TAGGTGGATCTCTGAGTTAGAGGCCAGCCTGGTCTACAAAATTCCAGAACAGCCAGGACTGTTACACAGAGAAACCCTGTCTCAAAAAAACAAAAACAAACAAGCAAAAAAGTCTTTGCCCACCAGTATGTATATAAATTGAGTCTATTTCAAGCCAATCTAAACCTCTCATGGCAGCACATGCATATAATCCCAGCACTCAGGACCCTAAGGCAGGAAGGTTGAGAGTTCAAGGCCCACTTGGGTTACTTAACAAGACCCTGCCTAAAAAAAATTAGCATGAACAAAAACAGTCCTAACAGTTTATAGTCATATGTCACACTCGACTCCTAAAATGATTTTGAGAGGTTTCAAGGAGCACTAAAGAAGCCGATTTAAAACATGCACCACCTTGCTTCTCAGAAATAAGTGGTTTTCTTCCCCTATTCTGAGAAAGTATTTCCCACCTTCTTATGTTAATTTATTAGCCAGATTTGACTTGTGGAAGGAAAGGAGAACAGGATAGCCGAGAGGCTGGCGCCAGCAGCCGGAGAAGAGAATCCCTTGGAGGTTGTTTCCCTCAGGCATGGTAGCAGCCTGGGACACCAGGAGGGAATGCCGGTCTGGCTTCAGCAGGCTGGGCAAACAAAAGAGATGATTACATGGCTGAGTAGAGCTGGTGTACACCTTTAATCCCAGCACTCCGGAGGGCAGAGGCAGGCGGATCTCCGTGAGTTCGAGGCCAGCCTGGGCTACAGAGTGAGATCCAGGACAGGCACCAAAACTACACGGAGAAACCCTGTCTCAAAAAACCAGAGAGAGAGAGAGAGAGGTGATTACACACAGAGGGAAATGCTTTTTTATCTGTCATCAGTCGGGGTTCTGAGGTCAGTTCCACCTGGCTTCCCTGGAGGTCCCATTCACGTTGCAGCTCACACAGCATTTACCATGGTCTCAGTGGCTCACAAGGGCAGCCTGGCCAGTCCTCTAGTGCAAGGGATCTCGTGAGGAATCCTAGTTTTTACTCAGACCTGAGAGAAATGTATGCGGAGACTTCAGTTCCAGGCCTGGGGCCGACTGCCATCAAACCATCCAGATAAGCAGGCTCCCCAGAGGGAAGGTGGTGAGAGCCTGGCATGGTAGGGTGTCCTGCAGTTTACAGGACCAGTCTGCAGCCCCTGGCACCCTGGGAGGGCCAGAACAAGCAGGGCTTGTCTGGGCTCTGGAAGCCAAGGACTCCAATGTCCATTGGAAAGAGGTCAGGGAGAGGCCAGGTAACAAAGGTACTGACGTCATCCCTTTCATTTTCCTGGAGCTCCACCTGGTCTGGAAAGCATAGTTAGGAGGCTCTCTGCGTGCTCTGTACGCTCTCCTGGACATATGTGGAGCCCAAAAGAAGGGGAATGAGAACCAGACTTGGAACATTCTCCTAAGCTCGGGCCCTTCAGGTCAGTGCTGGGGAGGAACCCACAGGCACCTCAAATTGGAGGCTACCCAGGCTTGGTACTGGAGTACAGAAGAGCCAAGCCAACAGCAGACAGCCCCTCCCCAGAAGTGCTGAGTCCTGAGAAAGAAACAGCCTCTAGAGGCCCTGCAACCCAGGCTCAGTTCTATTCCCACCATGACACCGGAACAGAGGTTCTCAAAGTGTGAAACACAGACTGCTTCGGGCACTATCACCTGCAGAGGATCTATTTATAAAGCCTGTCCACCCACTGAACCACAAGCAGGTGCCAGATCTGCACTTCTCTCTAAACAACTACTTCTAGTGCTGTTTAGACTATGTTTAGAATGCTGAGAACCATTCTAAAGCCAGGCATGGTGATGCTCTTTTTTAATCCCAGCACTTGGGGGACAGAGGCTGGAGGATCTCTGTGAATTCAAGGCCAGCCTGATCTACATAAGTGAACAGAACAGCCAGGGATATGTAGAGAGACCATGTCTCAAAAAGGAAGAAAGAAAGAAAGAAAGAAAGAAAGGAAGGAAGGAAGGAAGGAAGGAAGGAAGGAAGGAAGGAAGGAAGGAAGGAAGGAAGGAAGGAAGGGAAGGGGAGTGAGTAAGAGAAGGAAAGAGGGAAGGAAAAAGGAAAGAAAAAAAAGAAAAGACAGTTGGGTGGTGGTGGCACACACCTTTAATCTCAGCACTCGGGAGACAGAGGCAGGTGAGTCTGAGTTCAGGGCCAGCCTGGTCTACTGAATGAGTTCCAGGACAACCAGGGCTACACAGAGAAACTCTGTCTAAAAAAACAAAAAACAAACAAACAAAAAAAAAACACAAAAAAAAGAAGAAAGGAAGGAAAAGAAAAGAACCATTCTGAGCCCTGAGCCTGGCCCACACCTATAACCCCACCACTAGGGACATTAAGATAGGAGGGTACCGCCGGGTGGTGGTGGCGCACGCCTTTAATCCCAGCACTTGGGAGGCAGAGCCAGGAGGATCTCTGTGAGTTCGAGGCCAGCCTGGACTACCAAGTGAGTTCCAGGAAAAGGCGCAAAGCTACACAGAGAAACCCTGTCTCAAAAGAAAAACAAACAAACAAACAAAAAGATAGGAGGGTACCATGAGTTCAGCCAACTTAGGCTATGAAGTGAGATTTGCCTCAAAACCAAAGAAAAGGGGTCAACAAGATGGTTCACTGGATAACGGCACTTGCTGCTAAATCTGATGGCCTGAGTTTGATTCCTGAGACCCACATAAGTAGAAGAGAACAGACTTCTCCAAGTGTCCTCTGACCTCACCCATGTGCCATGGCATGTGTGCAGACACACTAAATAAATAAGAATAAGTAAGTAAAAATAACACACGAATTACTTTAAACCTCCATCTTTGGACCCCGGAGGCTCATAACACTTAGAAAACCAGGGTGAACAATCAAGTCTCTCACTCCCTGACCCTCTTTAACCACATGTACCCCAGATGCCAGAGTGCCTGTGGGGAAGAGCAGGGTTGAAAATGGGGTTCATGAGCCAGTGGAGAGCTGAGCATTTCCTGTGCCCCGTGCCTCATTAGCACGCTGGCGGAGGTGCTTCCTGTCAGTGACTCTTTCCATTCTGCCAGAGTGGTTTGCTGTTTTCACTCTGCTCTGGGGGTTGGAGGAAAAAGAGTTTCTCACACATCCTCTGGGCCTCTGGGCAGTTTTTTTCCCCTGTACCTTTCATGTTTCCACCAACAGGCAGAAACTAGAGAGCCACCCCAGCCACTTCACACTGGGAACATCAATACCTGGATGAGAGACAGCTCACTTTCTGCAGTGGGCACTGTGGCCACCTCCAGTAAACCAAACCTGATGCTTTGGAACCTTGTACCATCTCAGCCTGGAATTTCAGGTGAAGGTAGGGAGGATTGGGTTTTATTGCTGCTGTTGTTGTTGTTGTTAGTAATAGTAGTAATAGTACACTTATTTATAGTGTGTGTGTGTGTGTGTGTGTAATCAGAGGACAACTTGTGGGAAATGGTTCTCTCCTTCCACCATGAGGTGGTGATGGGGCAAACTTGGGTCAGCAGGCTGGCAGCAAGCACCAGCTCGACCTGAGGAGCCATCGCACCAACCCAAGAAAGGGAGTCAGTTGGGAGAAAGTTCTAGAGCAGAAGATTAAATCTTCAGAAAGGAAAACAAAACCAAACCTTTTTTTTTTTTTATTCGAGAGCTTTGGTGAATACGATCTAGGAAGAATGGCTGGGAAGCTATGCTGACAGAGTGCTTGCCCAAGGTGCGCCCAGCCCCAGAGTCCCACCTTAGTACTACATACAAAGTGTGGTGGCACAGACCCGTACATCCCACTAGGAAGGAAGCAGAGGCAGAAGGATCAGAAGCTCCAAGTCATCTTCAGCTATATATCCTGGCTACATAAAGAGTTCTAAGATACCCTGAGATACATGAAACCCTACATGAACGGCTATACAGCAAGTCCCAGACTAGTCTGAGATACATGCAAACCTATCTAAATAAATAAGAAATTGCAAGAGCAAAAAGTGTTACATTTGGGAAAACAAGAAGATTTGGAGAATTTTATGTCATTCTTATATTATCTACTTTTTTTTTTAAAGGTGGTTGTATGCAAAATACATACCAATTTGCCTTTTTTCCTACGAATCAGCATCTTAGAAAGCCAGGAAAAGGGCAACCATACTGGCTAGTCAATTCTGACACCGAGAAGCCTTAGAAGCTGCAGAGTGCCTCAGAGGTTCCAGGGATGTATACCACCCCAGCCCCACCAGATGTCACAAGAAGGAATTGGGGGCCCAGCACTTTGCAGGGGACTCTTGGCAGCCTGGAAGGGTGAGTACTTTGGGGAAGTGAATGCCACTGTCCTCTGATCCCATGCAGGAATGGTCTAACCTGGTAATGCTGTCACACCTACAACCCAGTTCTGGGTCCACTAGCGTTGGAAAACTTTGAGCTGAGAGCCATTTCCTCAGGGATGCTGGAGGGAAGAATGGAGACGGGGGAGGTGGGGAGGGACTGAGAGTTGAATTTCTGATTGGATTTCCTTCCTCTCAGAGGCCCTGACCTCAATCTTTCTAATCCCTTGTCCCACTATGATAGAAACAAAAGCCCTAATTCCCCAGCAATGAGTTTTTAGATCCTAAAACCTTGTCATGGGTGAGAAATGTAGTGATAGAAGTCATAAAGTTTTAGGACATAAGATCTTACAGAACTAATCATGGATGTAAATTCGCCCCTGAAGGTCTCAATCTCAGATAAACAAGTAAGGTGTCTGTCGGTGTTAGGACTTTAAACATATCAGTGGGCGTGAATTTCAGTGCCCTGACCAAAGTAAAACCCAATGAAAGTGTATTGTTTCGATTGCTGTAGTTTTAGGAAATTTCAATGTTATTCTCAGAGTAAATCCACGTCCCTTGCAGGTAAACCATGGGTGCTGAAAAGGAATAAGTTCATATTCGTTGTTGAAGCCTGAACACCCTCCCAAAACTATTTCCTTTTTTTTTTTTAAACATTTTTGTTGGGGGTGGTGGTGGTTGAAAGGGGGAGAGGTCAGAGGGGGCTTTTTGCAGGTATTTGTTCTTTTTTTTTTTTTTTTTCCTTTTTTTTTTTTTTTAAGATTTATTTGTTCGTATATTTTATATATACACCAGAATAAGGTAGCTGATCCCATTACAGATGGTTGTGAGCCACCATGGGGTTGCTGGGAATTGAACTCAGGACCTCTGGAAGAGCAATCAATGCTCTTAACCACTAAGCCATCTCTCCAGCCCCTTGGTTCTCTTTTAGCCATGTGGGTCTCAGGATGAAACTCAGAGAGCCAGGCTTTCCAGTGGGTACCTTTACCCACTGAGTCAGCTCACTGACTCCTTTTCTTTTTCTTTCTTTCTTTTTTTTGTTTTGTTTTTGTTTTTGTTTTGTTTTGTTTTGTTTTGTTTTGTTTTGTTTTTTGAGACAGAGTTTCTCTGTGTAGCTTTGGTGCCTGTCCTGGATCTTGCTCTGTAGGCCAGGCTGGCCTCGAACTCACAGAGATCTGCCTGCCTCTGCCTCCTGAGTGCTAGGATTAAAGGCGTATGCCACTGCGGCCTCGATGCTCACTGACTCCTAAAACTTTCTTTCTTAAGTTGATTTTTTTGTTTTGTTGGTTTTTTTTCTTTCTCTTTTTCACTTTGTAATTAGAAAATAAAATCTGTATGTTTATATTATGTTTAGCATGTTGTTTTGAAATACGTACACATTGTAGATGACTAAGTTGAGCTAAGTAAACATGTGTATTAGTTGACATACTTTTTTATGAGCAGATACTTCAAGTAATACTTTAAGCAATGTTCAAGAATACATCATTTTCAACAACGCCATGTTGAACTTCTTCCCTCCACCTAATCTTTGACCAGCATCTCTGGGACCCCTCTCACCACCCCTGGTGACCACCGTTCTACTACTCTCTGCTTCTGTGATTCAATCTCTTTAGATTCTGCTTATAAGTGATATCATGCAATATCTATCTGTTCCTAGCTTTGTTCACTTAACACTGTGTGCTCCAGGTCCATCCACCTCATCACAGATGACAAGATCTTCTTCCCTTTTAAAACTGAGTGGTCACCATAGCAGAGGAATGAAAACAGAAAAGATCTCCTTGGGTACAGGGTGTGTCTAGGTTTCCTTCTGTCAGTCGAGTTTTATACTGTTGTTATTTTATTGTAAGATGAATTTGTCATTAGCCATAGGAGTGCATTATCATTAAATGTGGAAAATACTAATAATTAAAATAATGCAAAATATAAAAAAAAAAAAACTGAGGGGATACAAATACTATATAATTTACACACTCTCTATACAACCCAATGTTTTTGTAGACACTGAGGTTGATTCCATTTTTGGTTACTATCAATTTTCGCCAAAAGAAAATGGAACACAAAAAAACCCTAAAAAAAAAGGGGGGGGGGGAGGACAGACACACAGCTTTCATTTGCTTTGAATATAGACCTAGCAGTGGGACTAGCAGAGCATATGGTGGCTCTATTTTTAGCTTTTGGGATAATTGCCATAAGTCATTTTCCACAATGACTGTATTATCCTCAAAACTATTTCTGTGTTCATTCATTTATTATTTCATTCATGTATCATTGAACAAATATTCATTAAGCTTCTACTATACATCAGAGGTGGTGTTGGAGATGCTGAGTGAACAATATAGACAAGTCCAGGACTTCTTCTTCTTCTTTTTTTTTTTTTTTTTTTTTTTTTGGTTTTCCGAGACAGGGTTTCTCTGTTTAGCTCTGTGCCTTTCCCGGAACTCACTCTGTAGCCCAGGCTAGCCTCGAACTCACAGAGATCCGCCTGGCTCTGCCTCCCGAGTGCTGGGATTAAAGGCGTGCGCCACCACCGCCCGGCAAGTCCAGGACTTCTTGAAGCTCACAGTCAGTGGCAGTGTTTGATTGTAAACAGATAACCCAATAAATGTATTGTGTACTATCAGTCAGCCATAAGGGCTTGAAAGAAGGACGAGCACTAAGGAAACTGAATAATGGGTATGAGCAGGGAAGATCTCCCTAAGGAGGTGACAACACTGTAGAAGAGACGTAAATGAAATGAGGGACTTGGCCGTTCTGAGTGCCTAGAGAAGTAGATCTGAGATAGAACTAGTCTTTGTATGGGCAGGAACAACAAGAAGTCATGGTGGTCAGCATCGGAGGTAAAGGGCTTGGAAGTGAACCCAGAAGTTAATGAGGAGAAGCCAGGTCACATTATGCCAAAACATCCTCACTGAGTAAGAGATTCATTGCCAGTATGATGGAAAGCCACGGAAGAGTCTCAGTGGAGGAGAGACATGGTATGACTTACTCTTTACAGTGATCATGGTATGTTGAAGTCAAGAGTGAAAGCCAGAAGAGCCACCGTGGAGGCAACTCTTGTATAATATAGAGGGACCAGCCTTAATATTACACATCCCAGGGGCTCAGGAGAGAGAACTACGAACGGCGAGGACTGTTTTCAGGAAATAGAATCTCAGCACACCGAGCTCTTAGTCCAGTCATTTACTCTTCCAAACCTTCTCCCTCCTCCCACGCCCTGGGAGTCCCGGTATATATACACTAACAAGCAGTAATCCCTTGGCAGTGCAAATCCAGGCTTCCAGGGTCAAATGAAGGGGTGATAAGAATCACATAGAGGGGCAATAACCGTTAATTATCATTTGCAACCCCAAAAGGAAGTGACCAATGGGGAAATGAATTAACTAAAGGCAAAATTCGGGTAATATCTAAGAAGAGGGATCTTATGTGCTCCACTATAGTCTTAAACATGATTGGTAGAAAATGTTAAGAGTCTTTAAGTTGTTAGGTCAATAGGTCAATGGGAGAAAATAAAACTGCCTTCTTTTTTCCTGTGGCTCCTAACTGTCCAAGCTATCTGCCGTTTTTCTGCAGGGTGGGGGAACGTGTGCTCCATCGCTAGGCAACCTGTGTACAGCTAGATGCCTCTGGTGATAGTTAAAGGGAGATCTGGAACGAGAGGTAAGGTTTGGGAAAGGAGAAAGTAAAGCTTAATTGGCACATCCGCCAGGCTTTCTCAGACAGGTAGTCTAGACACTTAAGTCTGTTCTTAGAGAGTACAGAGGTATCTCTGATGAGGTACCTTCCTCCATATGGGGATGGACCTGGCCGGATGCTGCCAATGACGATAATTACAGGGAGGCTTGAACTGGGGTTCTGGCTGTGCATAGCTGTCAGCGCAGGTCATCTGAACATTCCTTTAGTAGAGGGGAAATGGTGCCCAATAAAGGATGGAAAAGCTACAACAGCACACAAGAAACTCATAGCAGGAAACGGCTGATAATCAAAAGGCAAATATCACCAAGGCTCCTTGAGCCTCAGCTTGACCTCTGGAAGGCCCTTGGCTTCTTCCAGGTATTAGCTTTGTCATAATCAGCTGAAATCCTACTTCGTATATTTTTGCGGCTTGCAGCAGACGACCACTGCAGAAGTCCACGTGGAACTCATGTTGGCTTATGCCACAGTGGTGGCAACGGAAGAACAAGAGGTGGCTGGGCTTGAAGCAGATACCCATGGCCAGGGCAAAACTGATTAACTGGAAGTAGGGCATGAAAAACAGTCAGGCCGGGCGGTGGTGGCGCACGCCTTTAATCCCAGCACTCGGGAGGCAGAGGCAGGCGGATCTCTGTGAGTTCGAGGCCAGCCTGGGCTACCAAGTTAGCTCCAGGAAAGGCGCAAAGCTACACAGAGAAACCCTGTCTTGAAAAACCAAAAAAAAAAAAAAGAAAGAAAGAAAGAAAAGAAAAACAGTCAGAAGTGGTGCCAAGAGTTCAGACTGTGCTGTTAGATGGTGGGAAGTCTAGAGGAAAAGCCAGTATATGGAGGCAGGACAGGAGCCCTTTTGGGTTTGAGATGTCTATTAGACAACCTAAGAGAAATGGCCAACAGAAAACTGGGTCGATAAGCCCAGAACTCAACGAGACAAAAATCTTTCGGGTATGACCTGGTTTTAATATTTGAGGGTCAGTTCCTGTTGGACTTCCACTGCCTACTTCCTGCTAGAGTGGGTGTGGCTGCCTGATGTCGCAATCATCTGGATGCATTTCAACACCCAAGCAGAGCCATGACTGCGCCCTGCCCGAGAACTGCAAGACTGCTCAAAGCCAGTGTTGGTTAAATTTCACCCCACAGTCTAGTGTTGCTTAGAGACCAGCTCCACATTTTGGGGTTACTCAAGTTCATGTAAGCTGGACTCAGTCAGAGAGCCACTCCCTGATTTTGAGTTGAGTAATCCTCTCCCAGCAAGCCAGGAAACCCAGGAGCAGGAATGGGGGGGAAGCTGGCCCAGATGTGTTTAGCTTCGGAAGTTTGCAGATAGTGTAAGAGTAGAAAAGGAATGATCTCTGAGCCTCAACCAACCCAGACTCTTATTTTGTCTCCACACCTTCCGACCTATAAGATCCTGGCCATGTTGCTTTTCCTTTCTGGTCTCAGGATCCCTAGGCACAGACAAGAGCAGGACAGGAGCTTTGTGAAGAGTGAATAATAAGTTTCATATGCAAGCCCCTAGCACCTGGTAGGAGTTCAAAGGGATGGCTCCCTTTCCCATGTACAAAGCTCCTCTCCATGAAGTTGACGTTCAGAGCTGACTTTGTTTCGTTTCTTTTTATTATTTTTAGTTATATATAGTTGTGTGTGTGTGTGTGTGTGTGTGTGTGTGTGCGGGCGCATTTGGGTCTGTACACTCAGAGATCAGAGGCATTGAATCCCCTGGAACTGGAGTTACAGAGGGTTGTGAGACACCAGTGGGTGCTGGGAACTGAACCCCAAGCCCCTGGAAGAGCAACAAACCAGTGAGCCATCTCTCCAGGTCCCACATATGACTTACTTTTGCTCCATTTCGTCCCCTCCACCTCAATATCCTTTATATGGCTCCCGGTCTAAATCCTTTAAGAAGGGGGCTCTTCTTGAAGGAGAGAACACAAGCAAGAGGCATCCACAGTTTAAACCAAAGTTTATTTCGCAAAGGCAAGCAAAGCAAACACTCCAAAGAGAGAGCGGGGTGAGTGCTCAAGGCAAGGAACAGCTCAATGAGTACGGCGCTGTCGATTTAGAAGGAGCTTTTACGAACATGTATGAATAAGGTAGATGGCTTTGTCACAGAGTAAGGGGACCCTCTTCTCTTCCTAAATCAGGGTGGGCCACATCTCCCTTTTTAAAGTATTTTTTCTCATGATCCCTCCAAAGGGTGGAGATGTCAAAGCCATAATGCAAAGCGATACAGTAACATCGGTCTTTCGAGTGCGCGTATATAGAAAAACACCTGGGTGTCTTGGTTTCTGATAGAGCAGGAACAGCTTGACTTCGGCTTCAAGGATGTTTAACCTCAGAGGGGCCATCGGGGAATTAGCTGAGATCCAGTTGTGGTTTGCCTCCATTTCTTCACATCTAACTCTTTGCCTACCTGGTATCGTTGGGGCTCTATCTCCTGAAAGAAATGTCTTCTCCAGCATTTCCCAAGCCCAGATCTTATGGCCAGCTGGGGCATGACCACCTGGTTTTCCTCCTAGAGAGAAAGGCCAGAGCAGGAGCATCTTCCCTGGCTTTGTGGCACTCCTGGCCATCTTCCTGGTCATCATGGCCGCCTGCATCCTGAGGAACTGGAACAAACGGAAGAAGCGTGAGTCCCAAGTTTGTCTCCAGTTAAGATGCTGTAGGATCAATCTTCCAGCCTGGCATTTAAATCCTGGGGCCTTTTGTAATGAGAAGCTGCCTCCCCGGAATCCTGTATCCTTTCCGACCCTGGTCCTAAGTTGTGGCCGTAGTGTAGATCTGAGTGACATTGAGAAGACATGGCTTTGGCGCCCGCGTGCCCAGCTACCTCTTCCTGCACTGAATTTCTTGTCCTTTGGATGAGTTAGACTTCTATGACACCTGGTGAGGGTGGGGAGTGTGGCTGGGGACTAGTCATCCTGAGAGCCCCCGTGTTCTGAGTTCTGACCTAGTCTCCCATTGCCTTTCAGGGAGAGTTCCTTACTTCCAAGTAGCTCCGTCGCTGACTCTGCCTCCACCCAGACAGCGAGCCAAAAATATTTATGACTTCTTGCCCCAGCAGCAGGTAGAGCTGGGTAAGTTTCTCCTAATCCACCAGTTCACAACCTGTGGGTCACGACCCTTTCACAGGGGTAGCATATCAGATATCCCACATATCAGATATTTATATTATGATTCATAACAGTGGCAAAATCACAGTTTTGAAGTAGCAATGAAATAATGTTATGGTTGGGGGTCACCACAGCATGAGGAACTGTATTAAAGGGTCGAAGCATTTAGGAAGGTTGTGAACCACTGTCCTAATCTATGGAGTCCTGACGTTCTGAACTTACACCCCCAAGATGCACCTCTCACCACTCAGAAGCAACTTTCTCCAAGTATCCAGGCTGCAGGACAACACTGAGTCGTCTGCACCTTCAGTGGGGACTCTGAAGAGAAAGCACGGGTCAGCCAGGCTTGGGGTCTGCTTTCTCCTGGTTTTAGGCCACAGAGGAAAGCCAGTGTGGTGAAGACGTGAGTGAGACCATGATGCCAGCATTGTAAGGAAGGGATGGGGAGTTCCCCACAGGCATGCCTGAAAATGCGTTCAGGTCTCAGAGCGTCATCCTGTAACTCTGACCCTCTTAACCACAGAACACCAGACATTCCAGGTTTTCGTAGGCACCACCCAACACCCCCATTCATCAGCCAGCAGTGATAGTGAGGCTAAAGCACTCTGAAACCCACCATCTTCAGGATCCATTTTGTTGTTGCAGGGAGACATCAGTCCAGTGGTTTCAGTACTGAGAGCCTCCTCTCCAGAGATTCTGATGGTCCTGAGCATGAGGTAAGAGCCAAGTGAAAAGATGAAGTCCCAAGAGAATGACAGAGGGCAGGGGGGGGGGGGGGAGTGGCCTCAGATCTGGTTTCTTATGAGTGTCTGAAGAACCTCCTACTGACAAAAGAAATAACTGTTTAACTTATGGCTGGTGTGGTGACACATTCCTGTAAATGCAGCTCTCGGGAAGCCAGGGAGAGGTTGACAAGGTTAGACTGAAAAACATCGTGAGTTTGGGGCCTGCCTAGACTACATAGGAATATCATGCCGAAGGAGGGGGAAGGGGAGGGGCCAGCACTTAGGAGTCTAAGAAAGGCACATGCATTCAAGTATGTGATGTTAGAACTGAAAGTGATTATTTCAATAAAGACATGACAATTTGTTTATCCAAATAAATGTTGCTCCATTCAGAGTGGTCACTCCAAGAAGCCATAGCTATTTCAACAATGTGGTTAGTGTTCAAACCACACTTTAAGCCTATCTTAAAAAAAACAGTTTACACTTTATTTTATTGTATTGTTTTGCCCGAATGTATGCATGAGCACTGTATGTGTGCCTGTTGCCCAGGAAGGTCAGGAGAGACTGGATGCCCTGGAACTAGAGTTATAGATGGTTGTGAGTGCTGAGAACTGAACCTGGGTCCTCTAAAAGAGCAGCCAGTGCTCTTAACTGCTGAGTAATCTTTCCAGCTCGTAAAACTCTCCGCTGGGAATTACTTCCAGGGCCTATGCCAAAGCATTGCAGTTTTCCTGAACAGCACAGATTTCCATAAGTCATTCAGCTCCGAGGCCGACACAGAATGCATTTGATCAGTGAGAGTGTGCTGATCCATTCAGGGCAGTAGAAAATGAGTGGAAATGTATTTCACTCGCTGTTCTAGAGGCTGGAAAGTCAAGGTCAAGAGGATGCCTCTGACGAGGCATTCATGCTGTCATAACTTGGCACAAGGCATCATGCAGCATGGGATAGAATCCATTCCTCTAAAACTAGTCTACTTCTGTAATAATAATGTTATTTGTCTTTTTTAAAAATTATGATTATTTCAAAAAAATTACGATGTTTCTTACCCATTTATTTTGTGTGTGCATGTGTGAGGGTGTGCATGTGTGAGGGTGTGTATGTGTGAGGGGGTGCATGTGTGAGGGTGTGCATGTGGAGGTCAGAAGACAACTTGAGGCAGTCAGCTATTTTCTTCCATCACTGGATCCCAGGGATTGAATTTAGGTCATCCGCTTGATGGCGGGGACCTTTACTGACTGAGTCATCTCACTGGTCCACCCACCCCTTAGTCACCTCTTTAAGGCCCCACTCACAACATTGTTGCATAGGAACTATGCCTCCAACTCGGAAACTTGGGGATACTCAATCTAGCTACAGCAGACACTAACCACTGAGCTTACAAGAGCAGTGTGAGGGTTACCAACAGCATTTTGTGTGCCCTGTGATCTGGCTCTGAGGTTGGCTCTCAAGAAGTCCAAAGGCGGTTTGGTCCATCAGAGTGGTGGTTTTCATGGTCAGTATGTTTGCTAGAAGTTAATTGCTGAGTTAGTGATGGTTCTTGGCTCAGCGGGGATGTTACAGATGGAGAAGCTCTTGTTGCTCAGAAATTTAGGTTCCCAGGAAGCCAGGTCACAGTACGGCCTTTGCTTCCTCTCCCTCCTGTTCATTGGCCTATGACTTCCTGGAGTATCTGAAAAAGGACAGAGGAAATGAAACTCTATTGCCAAACTTGAGTGGTCCCTGAGGGGATCTGTCTTTAACGTGTGCATCTGTTTGTCTTAGATTCTGTAGTGCTTGAAACACATTTTGAGCCAGGCAGTGGTAGTGCACGCCTTTAATCCCAGCACTTGGGAGGCAGAGGCAGGTGGATCTCTGTGAGTTCGAGGCCAGCCTGGGCTACCGAGTAAGTTCCAGGAAAGGGGCAAAGCTACACAAAGAAAACATGTCTCGAGAAAAAAAAGAAAGGAAGGAAGGAAGAAAGGAAGGAAGGGAGGAAGGAAGGAAGGAAGGAAGGAAGGAAGGAAGGAAGGAAGGAAGAAAGAAAGAAAGAAAGACATTTTGAGCCGGGCAGTGGTGATGCATGCCTTTAATCCCAGCACTCGAGAGGCAGAGACAGGCAGCATTTCTAAGTTTGAAGCTAGCCTGGTCTATAGAGTGAGTTCCAAGAGAGCCAGGGCTGCACAGTGAAACTCTGTCTCACAACAAAAAACCTTTTGACTCAGTTACCAACATTTAATAACTGGTAGCTGCGGGGCATGGTGGTGCACGCCTTGAATCCTAGTACTTGGGAAGCAGAGGCAGGTGGATCTCTGGGAGTTTGAGGCCAGTCTGACCTACATAGTGAGTTCTATGACATCCAGAGCTACATAGTAAGACCCTGTCTCAAAATGAATAAAACCAAAAATAAAAGAGTAAAGTAAAATAAAAAATAAAATAAAACTAGTATCTTGGCATGGAGGTTTATGCCTGCAAAAGCTCTCAGAAGGCTAAAGTAGGATTGTCCATAAACTGAAGGCCAGCCTGTGTGAGCAACAGAGGAAGACCTTGTCTCAAAAAGAAAAAAAAAAAAAAAAAAA
>CABHPP010126993.1:19177-30574 GCA_902168425.1 Peromyscus attwateri
TGTATATGGGATTTTTTTTGAGACAGGATCTCTTTGTTATGTAGCCCTGGCTGTCCTGGAACTCACAGAGATCCGCCTGCCTCTGCCTGCCGAGTGGTGGGATTAAAGGCGTGCGCCGCCGCCGCCGCCCGGCTCCTTGTTCTTTTATCCAGACTGCCACCAGCAAGTGTGGCTCAGATTTAGAGGGGGGCTTCCTACTTTCAATAGTCTGATCAAAAAAATTCCTTACAGGGGTGTCCAGCAGCTCGGGTTTCAGTTGATTCCAGATGAAGTAAAGTTGGTAACCAAGATAAGCTATCACATCATCTCCTGACCTTGTAGTTATTATCTCCTGGTTCAGAATACAATCTACAAAATACAGAGATTTGTTAAATCGCTCCTTCCCTCCAGAAGACACCATGCCATAGTGGTGAGCAGAAGACACGTTTTTTGACCAGCAGAAGACGAGACAACTCACGGTCCCTCCGCCATCTGCCCTCCCTGATACCCGCGTGCCGTGAGGGCGTTATCGTCATTTCTGGCTTTTCTGTAGTCTAAGGGAGTGTACTAACCTGCAATAAACCAGTGGCTTGCTCCCCTAGAGATAGGGAAAGTGGAAATAAGCTCACCTCTCTTTCCTCTTGCCAATCACTCTCCTCACCATTCCCAGCTTCAGACTGGGTAGGTAGATCTCTGTTTCAACCCTGAGGGATTAGGATCTTTTCAGCAGAATACATACAATATGACAGGAGTCTTCTTCCCAACTCAGATGCCCTCCAACCAAAAGAACTTGAGACCTTTCCCAAGAAAAGAATTTCCTTTGTAGGGCCAGCCCCTAACCACACACCTACACACAGGACCTCAGTTTAATGACCCGCTGTCATCACCTTGAAATTATTATTTTTTTTAAAACAATCGGGATCTAATATGCCCAGAGCAGACTACCCACTGTGTAGTCAAGGATGACCTTGAATTTTTGTTCCTCCTGCCTCTACCTCCCAGGTGCCTGAGCCACCACACCTGGCCTGCCATTTTGAAATTCTTGACTTTGAAAGAAATTCTTGCTTTTGAAGTTGTGTTTTATGACTACAGTCCAGTTGAACAATGGAGAACTCAGTGAGAAAGAGCAGATGCACACAGTATGTTTCTCACCTCCTCTGCCTTTCATTCACAGGTAGCTACTGTTTGCTAGAGTAAGGAAGCAAAAAGGTGAATAGCAATACTCAGTTTGCTTTCTCTTTTTCACTCAGTTTGGGATAGCATTCCATAGAACCGTGCTGCCCATATTAAGGGTGGGTTTACTCAACTCGGTCTGATCTACAAACTCCCTTGCAGACGTGTCCAGAGGTTTGTCTCCTACGTTATCCTAGAACCTGTCAAGTTGATAAAATTAATGACTACAATCATAGATCACAACTACATTGGTTTCACCCCAGCAATGCAAGGTTGGTTCAACATAAGCAAAAAAAAAAAAAAAAAAAAAAAAAGTAATGGACTCTAGACCAAGTTAAGAAAAGAAATCCTATGATCATTTTGATAGATGCACAAAAGTTTAACATGTGTTTACAATAAAATTCCAGAAGAAACTAGGAATATATAGAACATACACCAACATCATAAAGGCTATATACAGCAAACCTATACCTAACATTATACTAAATGGGGAAAACTGAGAGCATTTCCTCTAAAATCTAGGAGACAAGAGTGGTAACTCTTTACACTCTTATTCAATATGTCTAGAGTCTCAGTTCTATCAGTAAGACAAAAGAAAGATATAAAAGAGTGAAAATTATGGTCAGAAGAAGTCAAAATATTCCTATTTTTGGACAACATGATTTTATACTTGAAAATTCCTGTGGACACCACCAGAAAACTTGTAGATAGATCTGATAAATACTTTCAGTAAAGTAAGAGGACACAAAATCAACACACAAAAACTAATAACTTTTATATGTGCCAAAAATGAACTTGCTGACAAAGAAATTAGAAAAAGGTATTCCATTCATGATAGCTTTAAAAAGCCCACAAACAAACAAACAAACAAACAAAAACACAAAACAAAGAATAAACCTACTTTAGGAAATCAAAGACTTCTGCATTGAACACTTCAGACTGAGTTGTTCATCCTAGCACTAGGGAAACAGAGGCAGGAGGAACTCTGTGAGTTCAAGGCCAGCCTGGTCTACAGAGCGAGTTTCAGGACAGCCAGAGCTGTTACACAGAGGAAACCCTGTCTCAAAAAGCAAACAAACAAAAAGCTTGTGTACAAGAAGGAAAACATCAGCAAAGTGAGCAGACAGATTGATGGAATGGGAAAAAAATCTTGGCCAGCTATATTTCAGACAAGAAGTTAATATCCAAAATAACAATACTTACCAGTCAATAAACAAACAAATGAACTGAACAGACAGTTCTCAATAAAAGAAGCACAAACGGCCAATAAATATTTTTAAAGCATTCCACAGCTTTCCCACTCTGCTGAGCAGTGGCTACCTGTTTCCACTATTAGCATCGCCAGCAGGTGCTTGACTGCTCATGCCTGGGGTAGAGGCCAGAAGCAAAATCTTCAAAGGGCTGATAGAGACCAGGAAGTTCAGAGCGAAGCTCAGGGGACTGAAGTAACAGGCAGTAACGGGCTAATCTGGGTGAGCTAGGATGTACCTTTAATCCCAGCACTGGAGAGGCAAAAGTAGGCAGGTCTCTGTGAGCTTGAAGCCAACCTGGTCTACATAGTGAGTTCCAGGACAGCCAGGGCTAAATAGTGAGGCTCTGTCTCAAACAAAGGAAAACAAAACAAAAAAGACGTTAACCTCAGAAAAAGTTGCAGCTTCCTCTTAGTCCCGTAAATAGAGGTTCAGCAACACCTGGCATTTTGTCAGAAACGAATAATTCTTAAACCGGGCAGTGGTGGTGAACACTTTTAATCCCAGCACTGGGGAGGCAGAGGCAGGCAGATCTCTGTGAGTTAAAGGCCAGCCTGGTCTACAGAGTGAGTTCCAGGACAGGCTCCAAAGCTACACAGAGAAACCCTGTCTCGAAAAACAAAAAAACAAAATAAAACAAAAAAGGTGTATGCCACCATGCCTGACCTTATGATTTTATTTTTCTTAATAGCTGAATAATATTCCATTTTGTAAATGTACCACTGTGGCTAGAGTTTTCCTGCCTGGCCCACAGTCAGGATAAATCTCTTTCACCTGCCAGTCCCACAGCCGCTCAGACCCAACCAAGGAAACACAGAGACTTCTATTGCTTATAAACTGTATGGCCGTGGCAGGCTTCTTGCTAACTGTCCTTATATCTTAAGTTATCCATTTCCATAAATCTATACCTTGCCACATGGCTCGTGGCTTACCGGCATCTTTACATGCTGCTTGTCCTGGCGGTTGCTGGCTGGCAGGCAGTCTGGCAGGCTGGCAGGCAGTCTCCTTCTGCCTTCCTGCTCTTTTAATTCTCTCTGTTAGTCCCGCCTACTTCCTGCCTAGCCACTGGCCAATCAGTGCTTTATTAGCAACACATTTGCCATATTGAACAGCCCACAGCATACCACACCTTCATTACCCATTCCTCGGTTTACGAACATCTATGGTGTTTCAGCTTCTGACTATTACGAATAGAGCCGAGGTGAGCTTGGATAAGCACGTATGAAACCTTTCTAATGTAGGGAATGTTGGAAGCATCTTGTGAGAGTGCAGGCCTCACTCAATGCTGCATCGTCCACTTGAGAGATGTCCTTCGATTGTCTTGAGTTTAGGGAAGCCTTGAGCCACAGGTTTCGTCTCAAGGAGCACCAACGGATTCACACTGGGGAGAAACACAATCCGAGTTCAGTAAATGTGAAAATGTCTTCACACATCGTTTCACTTTTATTTTATACAGAAGTGCCCACACGGGAGGAAGTCCCACGAGTGGGAGAGCCTTTAGAGATAGGAAAGCCCTCATTCATCACCTCAGCATCCACCCTGGGGAAGAGGCCTGTGGACTGAGGAAGTATGGAGTGTGGGGATGCTTCCAGCTGCAGATTTATAGCGGGGAGCTCTATGAATGTGTGGAGTGTGGCAAAACCTTGGAGCTCAAACCTCGTCCAACAACGGTGGGAAGCCCTGTGAGTTCAGAGGATGTGTAAAGGCTTTCTTCCTCAGCTAATCCCGGACTCATCATCAAAGAATTCATACGGAGAGAACCCCTTAGTGTAAGATGTGGGAAATACCTTTAGCAAGAGGTCAAACCACCTTCGACATCTCAGAATTCACATTAGGAAGGTTTAATGCAACCACTGAGGAAAGTCAGTGGTCAGAAGCATCACTTGGCCTTTAGCTACTCATACTGAAGGGCAGCTCCACCAGCAGTATTTCTGGGGAAAGGATGTGAAGGATTTGTCATCTCGACTCATGTATGGAATGGACCCAGGCTACAGTCTTTTATTTTGTCTTGTTTTTTGTTTTATTTTGTTTTGTTTTAGAGTCTCACATAGCCCAGACTGGCCTCAAACTCATTATGTAGCTGAACACACCCTTGAACTCCTGATCATCCCGTCTCTACCTCCCAAGTGTTGGCTTTGTTGGCAATGAGCCACTATACCCAGCTCATGGTCCATGCATTCTGGAGAACAGCTCAGTTTGTAGAGTGTATATCTAGCATGCAGAGGGCTCTGGGTTTGATATTTAACAGGACCTTGCAAGTGCTAAGCTTGGGCTCTACCACTGAGCTGCCCTGTCTTTCTCCTTTTTTTTTTTGTTTTTTGTTTTTTGTTTTTTGTTTTTTGTTTTTCGAGACAGGGTTTCTCTGTGTAGCTTTGCTCCTTTCCTGGAACTCACTCTGTAGCCCAGGCTGGCCTCGAACTCACAGAGATCCACCTGGCTCTGCCTCCCGAGTGCTGGGATTAAAGGCGTGCACCACCACCGCCCGGCTCTTTCTCCTTTTTGAAAAGATCTCAGATACATCATTTTGTAGCAGGAATCCTAATTGGTCTTTGACGGGAGCCATAAACCTAAGTGACCCTTGACACACATGCCGCCATATTTGGGCTTCTCTCCTCTTTTCCTAGATCTAGGCCTTGCTTAAGTCTCCATAGCACCAGAACCTCTTCTCAGAAATCAGGTGACCGCGCTGCAGTTAGGCAGTTAGGGAAGAATAGACAGATAATCCCCATAGCAACATTCCCTGCTGGCTGAACAAACCATGATTAAAGTCCTCTCCCTGTTTGCAACCCCCTTTGCCCCTGCCCATATATGCCTTAAGAGGAAAACAAAATTTTGGAGCTTGATCAGACGTCCTGTCTTGCTCTCATTCTTTGTGTCTCTTGTCCCTCTCATTCGCCAGCCCTCCCTTCCAGGTCCCTGTTGAAGACCCCGCTGGCCAGGGCAGGTCTTAATAATAAAAACCCATGGCCGGGCGTTGGTGGCGCACGCCTTTAATCCCAGCACTCGGGAGGCAGAGGCAGGCGGATCTCTGTGAGTTCGAGGCCAGCCTGGGCTACCAAGTGAGCTCCAGGAAAGGCGCAAAGCTACACAGAGAAACCCTGTCTCGAAAAACCAAAAAAAAATAAAAAAAATAAAAACCCAGAGTCAGATACAGGGGTAAATGCTGAAAGATCAGAGAAACAAAAGAGCAAGCCATAGCCACCTCTTCTTACCTCACTAACTCCTCAGCCTGAAAAAGAAAGAGCTCCTGTCTCCGCCCACCTTATATTCCTCTCTCCGCCCAGCCATATCACTTCCTGTCTCCACCTCCCTAGTGCTGGGATAAAAGGCGTGAGATTCCAAGGGCTGGGACCAAAAGTGTGTGCCACCACTGCCTGTCTCTGTTTCTCTTTTAGATTGGACCAATCTTGTGTAGCCCAGGGTGGCCTTGAACTCACAGAGATCCATCTGCCTCTCGAGCGCTGGGATTAAAGGCCACCATTGCCTGGCCTCTATGGCTAACTAGTGGTTTAGCTCCAAACTCTGATCTTCAGGCAAGCTTATCTGTTAGCTCACCAACAAAATATCACCACATCATTTCAGTGTAAACTAAAAAATACATGCCTGAGGGGAACCTAGGATGACTGTGGCTTAGAGTAAGTTTTGGTTTTGTCCAATCACTGGGCAAGCTTTAGTGAAACATTTCACTATTAGGATAAGAATTTGTACTGTATCAAGCTGATGAAAAAAATGCTGGCCATACTTTCAGGAGGGGAGGCTTAAAATCTTTTTAGATTATGGATTAGCCTATAGCAGGTAAAACACAGTTCTCTGAACAGATGAAGACAGGTTTCTTCTGTATCCCAGAATCTAATCAATATTTATATGTATAATTCAGCTATCATTTGGCTTAAAAGGGCTTATTGGGAAATGTTATCATTTTTACTATTTTCTACAGAGAAAATATTTTACTGTTTAAAATAACCCTGGACTTTGAATTATAACCTGTTTTTATGTTAAAAAAAAAAGAAGTAAAAGAAAAAGAATAACATGCCTGAAGATGTTTCGTAGATTCCTCAGGATTCTTACTATAAACAACATTATTAGCAAATATTGAGCCCACCTTCTAATCCGTGGTCCTCCTTATTTTATTTTCCTTTTTCCTTCTAGCGAGACCTTCCAGTATGGCATTGAATTAAGAAGCTGAAAGAGGGTATGACTGCCTTATTCTCGACAACCAAGGAAACGCACAAAAATAAAAATTACTTTGTTCCAATGAACTTACAAACAAAACCATCACACCACTGGATTAAGATAGCCACTTAATGGGCAATGATGGCACATGCCTTTAATCCCAGCACTGAGGAGGCAGAGGCAGGCCGATCTATGTGAGGTCGAGGCCAGCCTGGTCTACAGAGTGAGTTCCAGGATAACAGCCAAGGATACACCGAGAAACCTTGTCTTAGAAAAAAAAAAAAAAAGAAAGAAATGGAAGAAAAGACAGCCACTCAAATACTTGTGCAGTCCCAAACTATGTCTCAGTGAGCTTCTGTACAATTATTGTTTTCTTTTCTAGTTTCAACTCCATCATTTTTTTTTTCTCGTGGTGGTTAAATGAATAGAAATGGGACAGTGAAAGTGTATAACCCTAGGAGAACTGCCATTGCTTTAGAATGGCTGTTCTAGTCGGAGGGTTTGGTATGGATATTCCTTACCTAGTTCAGCAAATTTCCATCCCAAGTTATTTAGAGCTTTTATTGGGAATGGCGGTTATCATTCGGTAGCCTGTTGATAAGATGGGTTGCTTTGTCCAAGTTCTGAATGTTGATCTGGGTTTATAGCTAAAATAAATTCCAGTATATCATGATAAAGGGTGGGGGGAGGGGGAGAGCCACCTTTAGCTCCTCTGCCTCCGTTTGGCTCCTCTGGTCCTTTGTTCTAAGTCATTCTGTTCTGCAGTCACATGGAGTCCCGGAACAAACAGCAGGTCTGATGGAGAAACACCTGGTGATAAGGGTGGAATCCACCCCTGGAGCCATGACAGCCCTCTTACAGAGGACAAGGGCCTGCTGAGCAGTTCTGAGATAGTGATCAAGCAGACCGGAGTCTGAAAAAGACTGAGGAGAGAGCTGATGTACCTCTGGCCTGGCTTTCTGTCCTCTCCTCCTACAGTCTGGGAGCTCATGTCAGTACCCAGAAGACAGAGCTGAGGATGCTGCTCCCCTTGGCTTCCCAGTAGAGTGATGCTGACTCACATCCCCCTTGTCCATGACATTTGGCCTTTGGGCAAATCACTGGACCTGATTTGTTGGGGTCCTCAGAGCTGGGCTTCTGGTCTAGAACTTCAGACTTCAGTATCACGTGCCTCTGTGTGTTAGTATGTAGCAACGTCAACTTTCTTTTCTTTCCTTTTTTTATTTTTTTGAGACAGGGTCCCTCTACATAGCTCTGACTGTCTTGGAACTCACCATAGACTAGAACTCACAACATCGGCCTACCTCTGCCTCCCAAGCACTGGGATTAAAGGTGTGCACCACCATGCCCAGCTTTAAAGTGAATATTCTTTTTTGCAGGGGGTGGGGAAGGGGGGGGGCTTGTTTGTTTCAAGACAGGGGTTTCTCTCTGTAGCCCTGGCTGCCCTGGAACTTGCTCTGTAGACCAGGTTGGCCTCAAATTCAGAGATCTGCCTGCCTCTGCCTCTCAATTTCGGGAATTAAAGGCTTTCGCCATTCGCCACCCCTGCCTGGCAACATAACATAAATATTCTTGTTTTTTGTTTTTTGGGTTTTTTTTTTTTGGTTTTTCGAGACAGAGTTTCTCTGTGTAGCTTTGTGTCTTTCCTGGAACTCACTTGGTAGCCCAGGCTGGCCTCGAACTCACAGAGATCCGCCTGCCTCTGCCTCCCGAGTGCTGGGATTAAAGGCGTGCGCCACCAACGCCCGGCCTTTTTTTGGTTTTTCAAGACAGGGTTTCTCTGTGTAGTTTTGGTGCCTGTTCTGGATCTTGCTCTGTACACCAGGCTGACATCAAACTCAGAGATCCGCCTGCCTCTGCCTCCTGAGTGCTGCTATTAAAGGCGTGCGCCACCACCACCCAACTCAACATGAATATGCTTAACGACAGGATGAAACTTCATTTTATGGCTGCAATGTTTTTTTAATTAAAAAAATTTTTTTTGTATTTATGATTGTTTTGCCTGGTGCCCGTGGAGTTCAGAAAAGGGCATTGGATCCTGTGGAACTGGAGTTACAGATGGCTGTGAGCCACCATGAACCCAGTGAATCTTCTAAAAGAGCAGCCAGTGCTCTTAACTGCTGAGCCATCTCTCCAGCCTGGCTGTAATATTTAATATTTAGCCCTGGGAGTATTTATAGGCACTTAGGCACACCATGTTCTTGCATATTATTTTTGCCCATGTGTGACTACAGCTATAAAATAAACAGCTCAATGTAGAATTGCTAGGTCAAAGTATACAGAGATTTTAAAAACTAGTTTTCCTATAATGAAAGTAATGTATAGTAAAATGAAATTAGAACCCAAACCAAATGGTATACAATGAAATGTAAATATCCTCCTACCTCAGACATGACCCCTGTTCTCCTCAGTTAAGCAGTGGTAATGTAAAGTGACTAAGACAATGCTCTCCTGTCCTGACTCCATTTTGTGTCTGCCTAGACACTTCTCAGCCTTCTGTGTCCCCACCCCAAGAGTCAGGTCTGCCTTGGCAACACATTTGGGATTTCCATGATTCTGACCATGGCCAGGATGCATTAACCAAAATAATTAATGTTTATACAAACTTAAACTAACTAAAGAAGGTACAAGTCAAAATTTAATCGTCCTGTGACGTTATGTCTGAAATAACTACTATGTTCTTTCAAAACAAATATTTCAAGATTATTCTGACCATCATCTAACGTTGATGTAATTGTGATTTCTCTGGATTTTGCCTTTAAAATGTTGTATCCCTGAGCTTCAGAACCAAGAAACTTTGAGGCATTAGCCTGATCTCGGTTGCTGGCCAAAATTTAAGAATTCTTATAGTCTTTGTTTGTTTGTTGGTTTTGTTTTGTTTTTTCATGACAGGGTTTCTCTGTGTAGTTTTGGTGCCTGTCCTGGATCTCTCTCTGTAGACCAGGCTGGCCTGGAACTCACAGAGATCCACCTGGCTCTGCCTCCCTAGTGCTGGGATTAAAGGTGTGTGTCGCCGGGCAGTGGTGGCGCAGCCTTTAATCCCAGCACTTGGGAGGCAGAGGCAGGCGGATCTCTATGAGTTCAAGGCCAGACTGGGCTACCAAGTGAGTTCCAGGAAAGGCGCAAAGCTACACAGAGAAACCCTGTCTCGAAAAAAACAAAAACAAAAACAAAAACAAAAACAAAAAAAGGTGTGTGTCACCACCTGCAATAAGAATTCTTATAGTCTTAACTGGCTTAATTAGCATGATAGTCTATCTCATTCTCATGTGGATTTATTACAATAGATATTTTTTGGTTTTCGAGAAAGGGTCTCACTCTGTCTCCTAGGCTAGTATGGTTCTTACTATGTAAACCAGGCTGGCTTTATATCTGCAGTGATCCTCTGGCCTGTACCTCATAATACTAGCATTACAATATTATGGTGTGTGCCACTACAGTTGACTGTTGATATTTTTATTTTTATTTATTTATTTTTTTTTTTTGAGACAGGGTTTCTCTGTGTAGCCTGGCTGTCCTGGAACTTGCTCTGTAGACAAGGCTGGTCTCAGACTCACATAGATCTGCCTGCCTCCGCCTTCCAAGTGCTGGGATTAAAGGCATGCAACACCATGCCCTGATCAACTGTTAATATTTTTTAAAGAAAATTAGCTGGCTGGGCAGTGGTCCAAGTGAGTCGAAGGCAAGCCTGGTCTACAGAGTGAGGTTCAGGACAACCAGAGCTACACAGAGAAAACTGTCTCAAAAAAAGAAAGAAAGAAATTTTTTCTATGAACAAGTTAGTGTGTATATATTGAAAGCTGTTTATATTTATATTTTTTAAGAGACATTCTGGCCCATACCTGTAATCTTTGACTTGAGAGATGGAGGCAGAAAGATCAGGAATTCAAAGGTCATTCTTGGCTACATAGTGAGTTCAAAGCTAGCCTGAATTACTTGAGAGGAGAGGAAGAAGAGGGAGAGGAAGAGGGGGCAGAGAGTTTCTGTGATTGAAAGGCAGTTAAAGAAGAAGATGGAGAGGCAGGAAAACTGGTGATAACGGCAAAGTGGATGGTGAGCAATGGTGTCTAGGCTTGCACTCGGCGGCAGCAATGGGAATAAGGACAGAAATGTAGATTCAAAGTCAGGCGTGGGCCGGGCGGTGGTGGCGCACGCCTTTAATCCCAGCACTCGGGAGGCAGAGCCAGGCGGATCTCTGCGAGTTCGAGGCCAGCCTGGGCTACCAAGTGAGTTCCAGGAAAGGCGCAAAGCTACACAGAGAAACCCTTTCTCGAAAAACAAAAACAAAGTCAGGCGTGGTGGCACACGCCTTAATCCCAGCATTTGAAAGACGGAGGCAAAAAGATTAAGAGTTCAAGGCCGGGCGGTGGTGGCACACACCTTTAATCCCAGACTGGGGAGGCAGAGCAAGGTGGATCTCTGTGAGTTTGAAGCCAGCCTGGTCTACAAAGCGAGTTCCAGGAAAGGCGCAAAGCTACACAGAGAAACCCTGTCTCGAAAAACAAAAAAAAAAAAAAACAAAAAAAAAAAAAAAAAAAGAAAGAAAGAAAGAAAGAAAGCTCAAATCCTGTTCCTAGTGACACACTTCTTCCAGCTCCTTCTAATCCTCTCAAATAGTGCCACTCCCTGGTGACTAAGCATTCAAATAGAGAGCCCAAGAGGCTTATAACCACACCATAATACAAAAATGCATCCAGTCTAAGTTCAAAAGTCCCCATAGTCTATCACAGTCTCAACACTGTTTAAAAGTCCAAAGTTCAAAGTCTTTTGTGAGACTTGTGGCAATCTCTTAAATGTAATCCCTGTAAAATAAAAATAAAAA